>CAUYLG010028316.1:0-41442 GCA_963573385.1 Cacajao melanocephalus | reverse complement strand
TAATGACCAGTGATGATGAGCATTTTTATAGATGTTTGTTGGCCTCATGTATATCTTCTTTTGTAAAGTGTCTGTTCACATCCTTTGCCCACTTTTGAATGGGCTTCTTTGTTTTTTTCTTGTAAATCTGTTTTAGTTCTTTGTAGATTCTGGATATTAGCCCTTTGTCAGGTGGGTAGCTTGCAAATTTTTTTTCCCATTCTGTTGGTTGTCAATTCACTCTAATGACTGTTTCTTTTGCTGTGCAGAAGCTGTGGAGTTTGATTAGGTCCCATTTGTCTATTTTGGCTTTTGTTGCCAATACTTTTGGTGTTTTGGTCATGAAGTCCTTGCCTATACTTATGTCCAGAATGCTTTTGCCTTGGTTTTCTTCTAGGGCTTTTATGGTGTTAAGTCTTATGTTTAAGTCTTTAATTCATCTGGAGTTAATTTTAGTGTAAAGTGTCAGGAAGGGGTCCAGTTTCTGCTTTCTGCACATGGCTAGCCAGTTTTCCCAACACCATTTATTAAACAGGACTCCTTTCCCCATTGCTTGTTTTTGTAAGGTTTGTCAAAGATCAGATGGTTGTAGATGTGTGGTATTCCCTCCGAGGCCTCTGTTCTGTTCCATTGGTCTATATCTCTGTTTTGGTACCAGTACCATGCTGTTTTGATTACTGTAGCCTTGTAGTATAGTTTGAAGTCTAGTAGTGTCATGCCTCCCACTTTGTTCTTTTTGCTTAGCATTGACTTGGCTATGCAGGCTCTCTTTTGGTTCCATATGAAGTTTAAGGTGGTTTTTTCCAATTCTGTGAAGAAGGTCATTGGTAGCTTGATGGGGATAGCGTTGAATCTGTAAATTACTTTGGGCAGTATGGCCATTTTCATGATATTGATTCTTCCTAACCATGAGCATGGAATGTTTCTCCATCTGTTTGTGTCCTCTCTTATTTCGTTGAGCAGTGGTTTCACAATTTCTTATAATTTGCATTGTTCTTGATTTGTGAAGTGCCCATGATGAATGACCTGATGTTGCATTAATGGAAGGGTCTGAGACTAGATGAAGCTTTATGGAAAGCCCAGTAATTAGAAGATTGCTTGCTGAGCATGGAATTAAACTACCTTATTTCACTAACTCTAAGACATGTGTATTCTTACATTTTTAAGAATTATGATACATATTGACAATGATTTCTTAACTGTTGCTGTTGGTCAGGCAGCAATTGAAATGTAGCTTGTTAAAGTCTGCATATGCATAAAATCAATAGCCACAGCATCAAAACTTGGAAAATGGGTCAGCGCTTTGGGAGAAAATCTCAGAGACAAATGTGGATCACTCTTTTAAGATATGTGAGAAAAAGATGAATAAAGTCCAAAATAGGCAAGTATATATAGACAGAGAGTAGATAAGTGATTTCTTGGAACCGAAGGGTGAGGGTTGGGGGTTAGTGTAGGTGAGGGTGGGGGAAAGAGAAAAATTTGGAATGACTACTAATGATTAAGGAGCTTCTTTTTTGGGTGATGAAATGTTCTAAAATTAATTATGGTGATGGTTGCACAACTCTACAAACCTACTACAATCCATTGCGTTGTATACTTTACATGGATGAATTATATGACGTGAATTCCATCTCAATAAAACTATTTTTATAAGGAAATGTGAACTTACTATGATCGCAATGGCTCAGGAGATGGAAAAAAAGTTAATGACTCTCAGGCAAAAAGTAATTAGGAATAATGAGGTTTGTATTGTGAAGAAACTTTAGAAATATTTTGAATTTTACTTACATTGTTCAGTTTGTATATATACAAGATGAAAATGCTTAAGTCAGTCTCTAGCATTTAAGAGCCAAAAGGAAACTTACACATGTAGGAGAGAAACATAGAGGAAGTACTGTGGCCTGGGACTGGTAACAGCAAAGCCTTTGCCATGGCTAGGTGGAAGAGGGAAGATGCTACTTGTAGCCAGAGGGAGAGAGTTGTGAGACAACTCTCTTGTGAGTAGTAAGTGTAAGAAGAGAAGGGCTAGAACTAGTGCAAGTGACCCTTGGTCAGGGAGCTGGAGGAAAAAATAGCCCCATCTCCTTTTCTCTCTCAGACTCTAATCTCTTACTGAGGTTCCCCATTGGTCAAACTCAGTTGGAAGGTAGATGTTAGAGTATATAATCCATTAGCTCTCAAACTTTTTGGTGATAGGACTCTTTTACACTCTTAAAAATTATTGAGAATCCCAAAAAACGTTTGTTTTTGTGATTAATATCTATTGATATTTACCACACTGGAAATGAAATCTAAGAAACAAAAATAATTAATTAAATGAAAAATAACAGAAAACCTATAGCATATTAATAAAAATGACATATCTAAACAAAAATAGTTATATATTTCAAAAATAGTGAGTAGAGTAGCATTGTTTTATATTTTTGAAAATCACCTTAATGCTCAGCTTAATTAAAGGTGACTGGATTCTCACATTGGCTTCTGCATTCAAAATGCTATAATATATTGTTTTGGTTGAAGTGTATGAAGAACATCTGCCCTCATATAGGCCTGTGTTTGGAGAAGTAAGGAGTATTGAAAATACCTTTTCACATAAGCGTGAATGTTCTTTTTAAATAATACACAACAGCTTAACAAGTTGTTTCTTAAAGGTTGGTGCAGTGTGGAATCCGAAATTATATCACTGCATTTTTTGCACTTGGTTACATTAGAATTAATTGGTCTATCTTGTATGTTGAATGTACCTTTTACTTGTGCATGATTTTCTAGCTTCATGCTTTGGTTATTTAGCAAGTATCGGTTTAGTGAATTATGCACATTGACCACATATTGACATATATGACAGTATTAAAAATAACCACGTTTGTTACTATCACTACTGATCTCATCTGAAGAATATTTAAGCTCTGGGAAGTTGCCAACTTTATTGTAGCAGATAAAAGTTAAAAATTTTGTTTACTTGAAAGCTCAAATTTTGTCATTGGCAAGAAATATTAATACCATCACTTGTTTTTCTTGAAGTGACAGACCCACTTGCATTATTTTTGAGAAGATATCTGTCAAATGCCTAATTCCAAATGCCATGGTTTGTCTGCTGGTCTTCTTTCTAAATGATGTTTCATGAGAAAAGCAGGTATTTTAACTTGAAGCCCAAACAATCCTGTACATGCTCTTCTGGGAGGCAACCTTCATGCTTTGGTATGCAGCAGAACTGCTTTACGCATGCTCCCATTCTGATAAACCATTACTTCTTTTTAGAGATGGGGTCTTGCTCTATTGCCCAGGTTGAAGTGTAGTGACTATTCACAGGCCATAATAGTGCACTTGCAGCCTCTCAAATTCCTGGGCTCAAGTGATCCTCCTGCCTCAGCCTTTTGAGGAGCTGGGACTACAGGTGCTACTGATGCTACTGTGCCTGGTTCATAGCTCCATTTTATAAGATGGAATATTAAAAAGACAAACTCCAAGGTTTAAATAGAATACAATTAATATTGTGTTTGCTGCTTTATCACAGACATCCTTAAATAAAAATAGATTTTTAAAATAATTGAGAGCACTTGGTGAGTGAAAAGCATAATGACTGCTAGTACAGTTTAGTGCCCCTGCCTTGGTGCCTGCTAAAGTGACACAGACAGGCATTATTCACCTTTCCTTTTATATCATCGATGCAAATGCTATCACAGCAGAAAAGAGAAATAATGTATTCATATTATTATAAAGATAGTTTTAACCTTGTGTACCTCCTGAAAACGTCTGGTGGAGGCCCAAGAGTCTGAGGAACACACTTTGACTGCAGAGGTAGCTCTTCTAAGGCAGCCTTCTGGGACAGAAAGCCATATGGAAAAAGGTGAGGAGTAGATTTTGTAGGGACAGGTGAAAGGAAGTTATATAAAACAAAGCCTAAATAAGTACTTTACTGTTAAAAGTCTCTAAGAAAGATATAGCATAGTATAATTGCAGCTTATTTGTTCTTCAGTTGTATATAAAATAATGTGCATTTTTGAATGGATTCTTTGAGTCTTAGGGTCTATCATTTATGATGAAAGAGAATCAGAAGAATCACATGGTGGAGAGGGCCTGATGTATCTCTTTCCATGATCGTGTGGAATTGCCATGGGGATCAGACAGGTTGGAGTCTTTGAGACTGAGTTCCTGCTCCCTAGGTGGAATATTGTGATTATTTATCTGAGAAAAACATGGTTTTCTAGGCTTCTTTTGCTAATTAATCTCTTTTAAGATAGATATTTTGTCTTTTAAATTTATGAATGCATAGATGAATAGGTGAATGAATAAGTACTGGTGGCCTAGAAACCACTGTGCCTTCTTCAAGGAACTTTGCCTATCTACTCTCATGGGATGATTTTGTCCCTTAATATTTACAGGGCAGTTTTACCTTCTTTATCTCCAAGTCCCTTTCACCCTTGGGGAGGAAGGATCATCTCACTGTCACCCTTGCACTCCTTGCCTATATGCTTATAGACAATGAAGCAATGGAACTGATCTGTGCATCCCAGTGTCTTCAGACACTCTTCCACATTTGTCTGGCCAGCATTTCTGCAGTTATGGCTCAAGAGGAAGGTTAGTATCATCTGCAAACTGCAATCACATGAGTTTACATTTCTAAAAGAAATGGCAGCCTGAAACCTATTCTTCACTTCAAGGGGATTAGAGCTTCAGCTGATATTGGACTCTCTTATTTGTTTCTATAAAATTTTAACAGCCTGAAATGGCATTAAACTCTGTGGAGAGCACAATATAAGGCCACTAATCCTGTTGATCTTACAATGCTTTACAGAGGCGAGAAGAAAAATAAATCCTTTTATGTGTAAATCAGGAGAGATGTTAGCCATTTCTCTGCAAGGACATATCTTATTACTAGAGCTGGCTGAAATAAATTAGAGCTCAAGTATTAAATTTGAGATGCTCCCTTTTTCTTCTCCCTGATAGTCCATTGATTCTCACCCTCCTCTGATTGTCCCTTCTTCAAATAGTTGTATGCTTCCATCTGTCTGTTTGTCTGTCTATCTATCTATCTACCTGTCTATCAATTTGCTAAACCTCAGGCTTTGGCCATCCTGCCATTTTAGGACACATTCCTACAGAGTATTGTGACAGATATTTTTAGGGAACAGAGTAAGACTTGAGTCTTGGTTTCTAAAAGCTTGTAGTCTGCTAGAAGGAATAAATAAAATGAACGTGTAACAGAAATTAAGGCTGCATTTAGTAGACTATTGGTGAGGGTAAGGGCTTAGCGGTTGTGCTTGAATTCTGTGCTTGTCTCTCCCACTTTCCACCTTTACAACCCCAGGCAAGCCCCTTGACCTCTCTGAACCTGGGTTCTTCATTTGCAATACAAATTAACTACATAGGGTTTTGTGATGATTAAATGAAGCATAGCCTATTTAGCACAATGCTATTTATTGCCATAATTAGTACTATAATTTGTGCTCAACGAGATGTATAAGCAATGACCAAACTGAACCTTATAATCATTATTAATGGTGGATTTGCTCCACTGCCAATAATAAAATGCATCAGGTTTGGGTTTCTTTGCATGTACATTAGGATAGGCTACTTTCAGAAATAAAGCTAACCAAGAGCCCCTGAACACTCACCAGCATTATACATATGGTAAAGTTATTTATTTTACACAAGTTATATGGCCATGATTAAGAAGAGATACTCCTGAAACTGTCTTTCCCGTGGTAGAATGTGTTGCAATAAAACACTTGGCACTGTTTCAAATAATTCCTATTAATGAGTCCAAGTGTGTTGCCTTTCCAGAGCTGGAATTTATCCAGATTAAAGATAGTCATGGTCACTGCCCTGCATATGTCATCATGTTTGCGGGATGTGGTACCATATACACCAAGCCCACTGTCTTCAACTGTTTGCAGATTTGGCCACTATCTGTGCTTAATGTCTTCCCGTTTTCTATTATACAGGGTGACACCCACCACTTCCCTCTCTTGCTGCCCCTTCTCATTCCAATACAGACACCCATGACTCATTTGAGTTATGCAGGAAAAAGGGAATCATAGTTGCTAGAATTTAGGGTACCAAAAGAGCCAATCTGCTTTAGGACTTTGGCAATCTAGAGTTCCCTGTGGAACAGGAGAGCAATGGATAAGTGAAAGAGGCATATAATCAAAACATCAAAGTGTCTTGTAACCCCAGTTCTAATTTATTTGTCATGCTGGATGAATCACTGAGCTGAGGCCTCAATCCACCCATTTGTATAGTAGATGTATTGCACTGTAAGGTTATTTCATACACCAGCTCACCGATTAAACATTTATAAAGAGCCTACTCTGTATAATGCATTGTGTAGAATATGAGACACAGTCACACACACACACTATACACATCATCGCTCAGAATGTGATGAGAGCCACAATAAAAGCAAAAAAAAAAAAATGTGAGGGGGCTGCAGTCTTTCTGCTCTGTTTCTTTAAGCTACTTCTTAGTTCTAGCCATTAGGGCCAAATTTGTGATTTATCTTTTCAAGTTCATTCACATCTCATGGATCATCACTACTTTTCTGGGACTCTGTTGTCTCCTCTGGAAAATAAGGGAAATGAATCAAATAGCTATTTTAAAGGATGTTTTTTTTTTTCAAGAGGGCAGATGGAGAAAGGTGAGGAAGATTAAAGGAGAAAATCCATAGGGATGAATCGTTCTCTGGTCACATATCTATTATCTTATTTGTCTCCTAAACTCATTGTGAGTGGGCAATGAAGATATTCTTGTTCTTTTTGATCTAGAAGAACATTAAGACTCGTAGAGGCTGAATCATGTTCTGAAGGATACATCAAAGTCAGGATGCTCAGTACAGAACTATCCTTGTGATGCACAAAGGAATCTATGTTAATTCCTTAAATTCGAAACTCACCTTTGCCATGATTTCCACCTTCTTTACCAAATAAGCTTTGTCAGAATTAACTGGTCATCAGCATTTTCTCCTCCTAAATTATAATGCATGTGCTATCAGTTTTTGGTAAAAATTTTTCATCTGAGTTGAGGTTGGAGTGTTTAGAATGAGCTCACACAGAGGATGTTTCTCCTGCCAATAGGTGGCAGAGTGGGTAAGCTTGTCTGAGAATGAAAATGAAATCTGAAAAGAGGGAGCTTGGATTCGGATCTCCTGCTGAATCAACCTGTAATGATGATGTACCTACATTGCAAAGCCCACCACAAAGCATGGAAGACTTGAAAAAGACACCATGTCTTTCTTTTGCAGTTCACATTTAGCAGATCCATAACAAGACTTTTCCTTTTTATAACAAGAAACGTTATGCAAATGGTTCGTAAAGAAACAAAAAGAGCAAAATACAACTTTGTTAGGGAAACTCTACATTTCTTATCTCTTCTTGATATCATGCATTGATAGTCCTAACTCTTTAGATGACTCTAATATTAAGAAAACCAAACTCTGCTTATAAGGAGCCACAAACAAATTAAAAACAATAACGCTCCCAAACTGTGACTCACTCAGGGACCCCAGCCTTCTCTAGAGGAAGAAAGTGCCCTCTTCTTTTCCTGACTATCCACTGATACTGACAAATGCTAAAGGGTTTTCTCTGGAACAAGTTATCTTTATACCATTCCTTTGAATAACCAAAGGAAACTCATTAAAACTATTTACAATTTTATATAAAGAAGAAATAACTTGTGAAAGATATTTTTTACCTGTCTATTTGTCTACTGAATTATTAAAAGGCAAGAAATGGAAGATGAAAATACTGGTGAATTATTATTCTTGCTCCAAAACCCAGCAAAATTGGGGTCTCCCTGGTGAAGATTTTTCTGTCTTTTAAATTTGTTTATCCTTTCTTCTGGGCTTCTAAAGCATAGTGTACCTTTTGGCATCACATACATTTATCAGGCTCTTTTAATAACTTTAAAAAAACTTTATATTTTTCTCATTTAACTGAGATCTTGTATGTCATGACGAAATAATTAGGCATCTTGATTCTACAGTGCGAAATGCAGGAATCATATATTAAGTAGCTATTGAATAAATAATATATAGATAGACAAATGGTTAAAAAGGAAGGATTGGGTAATTTCTAAACTGCCTCTTCATTTTTGGATGAATATGAAAGCAACCATGCAGAAATTATGAAACGACAGACAGCTTGGTGACATCATTTTTGTGACACATCAGCTATAACACATTTTAGAGCCATATCTAAGTTCATATCTGACCCTGCCACGTTCTAGAAAATAATTGAACATCTTAGAGCTTGTTTACTCATAAAATGGAGAAAAAAAGTGCTTTATAGAACTGTTACTAGTTTAAATTGCTAGTAAAGAGTGTTATACAATGTGAATATACATAAGGTATGATGACTATTGCTGTTATCTCTGAGACAAACCACTTTCTAAGTGGTATTGAATATCTTTACAGTCAGCCAAATTGGCAAACAAATCAGAAGTATTGTTTTTTTTAATAGTTTTGAGAAACAAAACAAGGTTTTTTGTTTTCTCTCTCTCTTTTTTTAATATCACCTTGATTTTGCTACCAAAGAAGTAAAGGCAATTTTGCAGATGAGAAATGGCTGATTCACTGAAGGAAAAAAAAATGGTTTGCATTTGTTATTTATTTTTATGATTTACTTTAATGGACAAATTGGAATTAAAAAGGGCTTATTTATTCTTATACGAAATTTTAAAAGGTGTTTTTGTAAAAATCCTGATTGTGTTATTTCTCTGATAGGTCTTGGATACCTTTTTTTCTAGAAGATTTATAAATTAAAGTTTAATTTGATAAGCTGTAATTTGAAGAATGACTTTAAGAATAATTTGAAGAATGACTGTAGAATGAAATGGGGACTTGTGAAATTTTGAGAGTGGAGAATCCCTTTGGATAAAGAGAAAACACTCAAAATACATTTGTGATTTGTAAAGTTGTTTAAAGAATGATTCAAAACCTGTGTCTGGGAACTCAGAGACCAAGTCTAAGTTAAATTGACTGTGTTACTGAGGGCTGTGCAGTCTCCTTCATTCAGCTCAGTCTGGGGTCAGGTTATCTGCATCTTTAGCTTTTGGCATGGAATGTGCTTTGCTCAACAAATGTCTCATCAAACAGCCAAAATGGTAGAACTTGTGTACTCTGAGGTCAGACACCAGGTCTTACCAGAATTAAAAGATATGAAACAATAAAATGTAGGTGACAAGATCTCCACCTGCTGAATTCACCTCAGTTCTTTAAAGTTACTTCTTTGAGGGCATGCAGCTTGCAAAACCCATGCTTTAAAAATGTACTGTGATTTTCTCACCCCCACCCCCTGTCTTGGCTGTATCCAAAGAAAATTTATCCTTATTTTTGTCTGTGGAGTGAGATTTTCTTTTCAAGTGCTTGGGAGCTTTCCATGGTGTCCTGTGGATGCTTCGAAATGAAGCCCTCTCTTTTTTAATCCTTTCGTTTTCTTAGACAGAATTGCCTCTTACAATTTATTTTTTTTTACTCTCAAAAAATATCAAAAGAAAGGAAGAAAAGCAGAAAGAATCCAGCTGGAGACTGCAGCCTAGGTATTACAGAGGACAACTGCTATAATTGGTTGTTAAAAATGGCACTGCAGTCATTTTCTCCACTGATGGAAAATCGACTTTTCCTCTTAACATTTTCTTCTGTGGCTAGGGAAATTAACAATTTAATTGATTTTAATGAAATGACCATTTAAACATGCTCAAGTACTAGTTTTAAAGAGAAACAAAAGTGTTTTGAAGCATCTCTTTCCTAAACCAAATTCTTATGTAATTTGAATGGTGCAGTGTGTGAATGCTGGTATTAAAATGCTAAATCATTCAGAATTGGTTCTCAGTAAAAATTTTTCTGATCAAGAAATATTCTGAAGATTTAGCATAAATTGTAGCCTATTGAGAGGACAATCCGTAAGTGATTTTTAAAATTTGTTTGTCTTGCTCTGTCACCCAGGCTGGAGTGCCGTGGCACAATCTTTGCTCACTGAAACCTCCCCTTCCTGGGTTCAAGCTATTCTCTTACCTCAGCCTCTTGGATAGCTGGAATTACAGATGTGCACCACCACACCCGCCTAATTTTTGTATTTCTGGTAGAGGCGGAATTTCACCATGTTGGCCAGACTGGGTTTCAAACTCCTGGCCTCAAGTGATTCACCTGCCTTGGCCTCCCAAAGCGCATGAGCCACTGCACCCAGCCCATAAGTGAAATATTCTAAATTGTGTTAAACCGTTGAAAACTGATTGGGGCAAATCTGAAAATGATTGCATGATATTTGTATGTAACTAGTCAGGGAAAAGAAAGGTTTCTAGGGAAATGAACCTTGTCTCAACCATTCTGGTGAACTTTGGACCATCCAGGAATCCTTCAGTGGTTATTGGAATGTGTAGCAATATGAGTGACATAAATTAAGAGAAAAATGTTTCCATCAGTACAAATAACCACACTATGGATACAAGCAGTCTCACACTTTGTAGATATCAAATCTCTGTAGGGAAATTTGGAACTATTTTGAAAAATTTCAAAAATGTTCCTATTCCTTGGCTCCTCAATTTCATTCTAAAAATCTATCATAATAAAATTTAGGATGTGTACAAAGATTAACCTACAAGCATGTTCATTGTAGAAGTGTTTATTATTGAGAAGAAATGAGAAGAAATCCAGAAATCCAACAATAGGGTTAACTACATTATAAATAAATGTCTACAATGCTATGTCATTTGGCTTAAAATTGCTGTCAAGTTCATGAAAATAGGTTATAAAATTATATAGAGTATAATTCCTTCTCCCTTATTTTTACAATTAAAGTATATGAAAACATCTAGACAGTACACTTTAAAATTACTAATGGTTATCTAATTGGTTTTGGGATTATAGGTACTCCCTTTTTATTGCTTTCTTCCTGATATTCTCTACCTTTTCAACAATGAGCATGGGGTGCTTATATAATAAAATTGTCCATTTGTTCGCATATCACCACATTGGGATGGTTCAGAGCCTCCCAGCCTTCCTGGGCATAATCAGAGTCTTTGTTCTAGTAGAAATTGGATCTCTTTAGAATATAAAGATTTTGTAGTTTTCAACATCTTAACACTTTCTGATTTTATAACATCTTATGTATTTAAAATATATATTTCCTCAAAGTCCTATATGGTATGTGTTAATTTTTTAAATTAAACCTTTTAAAATTAAAAATGTGTTTGAGTATCTCTTGTGATAGCTGCTTAGCTAATGGGGAAAATCCAGGACTTGGAATTACTTCTTCTGAAATATTGTTTTATAATCTACTTCATAGATATGAATCACTTTGGTAGGGATCATAATGATCTGGATCAAAGATCAAACAGCCATATACTTCTGGCTGTAATGGAAAACAAGCCATATCATCCAAACTTCAGGTGTATCAATTTTATGATTTTCCAAAAAATATTATTATCACCCCTTTGTATGCCTAATGCTCTGATTTGTGTGCCCAAGTTTCCTACTATCATTGGGTCTCAATGCTCACAAACTTAACTACATCAGGGCTTACACCCTTGTTACTAAACCTTTGATGTTTTGACTAGGTCCTCAGAGGGGAGAAAACCTGGAATTAAGGTGATTAAGGTCTGGAGAAATAATTTCTATAGAGATTGGGTTAAGGTACCTTGCTTTTGTGTGAATTAAATTAGTAATTTATTAGTTGGGCCTAGTTTGTCCAGACTGTTGGTAGAGCTCAATGCTAAATGACTGAATTCAAGATCTTCATTTCACCAGAATCATGTATAGTTTGTATTCCACAACCAACTATTCTATTAATTTACTATTTGAATAGAAACATACTGACCTTAGGAGGCCAGAGAGAGAGAGAGAGAGGGAAAGAGAGAGAGAGAGAGAGTGTGTATCCAAAATTCCCAATGCACTGCAGGTGAATTTCCTATTATATTTTTCTCAGCAAGACCTGCCCTCCCAAATCCCATCTCCCCACCCAGGCAAAGGTAGAGATTTCCTCCTCTGTGATACCACATTACATTGTAAAATCTTTGCCGTAGCACTCATGATATTATATGCTGGCTATTTTGTCTATTTTCTCTTAGTAGACTTTGAGGTCCCTGAAGTTCAGGACTGTGACTTAATCATCTTTCTATATCTGATATCTGCCATAAAATAGCAATCAATGGATTAAACATGTGGAATGAATGAGAAGATAACCAAGAATTTGATATTCTCCTTGTGAAGAAATGCTATAGGATGGGATGTTCATTTACTGTCAAGAATAACCTTATGTCTTGACTGATAGTGATAAAAAGCAAGAAAGGAAAGTAATGATATTTTATAGTGCCCATTTAATGATATTTAAGGTTGGGAGAAAAGAAGGAATTTTCATTCTCTATTGTGTAAGTTAATTTGATAAAGTGGGTACTTTCCGGTTCTTTGACTGCAAGGGCATTTCATGCATATGCAGTCACTGCTCAATCTCACCAGATAGCTTTTTTTTTCGATAAAAGTGCAGCTAACTTCTGCAAAACGCTGATATCATTCTGCCACTTAGAAATCTTGCACCATATCAGTGTTGCTGTAGCAAACACCAGCCAGCACATTGAAGCTTATCTGGAGAAATGAGCAGTCTGTACAGCAGCAGATTTCCTTTCAAACTTGTAGTGTAATTGAATAAGCTTTTACTTTCTCAGACACTAGATAAAATATTGCTTGAATATATCATCACTCAGAAAAACATAGAGTCTTTCTGTGTTTTTTTTTCCTATTTTCTCCATATCTGTTCATTTCTACAATCTATAGCATTCTAGTCAGCACACAGATTTAGGAGAAAAATGTCTTAAAATGACAGAATCAAGGAGCTCTTAGAAATAACCTGAAGTTGGTAAAACACATTAGGTTAAAATCTAGTCTTTAGCTCTAGGACTTAGAGGATATAAGCTAGATGCTTCCCCATTCTTAGAGGTCAGTGTGACAGCAGGAATAAGGTTATTATAAATTAAATGTCAAACAATGTGCTGGGTTCCTTATGCACCCATTCTCTATCTTGGAGATGGATTGAGGAATTAGTTGAAGTGGGTTTATTGAAGGACTCACAGTCTAGGGAGGAAAAGAGACAGTATGGTAAATTATAAAGACACTCAATGGGGACTTTGGGTTCCTAAGGAAAAGAATGTGTACTCCTCCACAGCCTCTTTTGTAATTACATTTGTTTTGGGATTTTAGCACTTCTAACAAAAGAGTCTTGGCTATTGTAGTCTCTTGGTCCTAGGAATACTAGACTATTCTTTCCAATTTTCAGTGCCCTGTATAGTTTCTCTCCTGGGATCTATGGCTATGTCCCTGACCTTTGACTCCAGCCTTCCTCTTGATCTTGAGGCAGGACCAATGTCTACTCTCAGACTACAGCTGACAGGCTTGGATTTTGAAACTTGTCATTTGGCTCGCCTGGTAACACACTCATGGGTTTTTCGTTACAGGCTTCCTCTCTGTCTCTTCTTGGATCCAAACCACAGCAACCCAGTCACAAAATTCTGTCAGCAAGTTGCTGAATGCAGATGCCAGACAGGGACGTAGGTCTCTTGTTTCTTTTTTCTTTCTTTTTTTTTAGTTTTGAGACAGAATCTCACTCTGTTGCCCAGGCTGGAGTGCAGTGGTGCAATCTCGGCTCACTGCAACCTCCGCCTGCTGGGTTCAAGTGATTCTCCTGTCTCAGCCTCCCAAGTAGGTGGGAGTACAGGTGCGTGCCACCATACCCAGCTAATTTTTTGTATTTTTAGTAGAGACGGGGTTTCACCATGTTGGCCAAGATGGTCTTGATCTCCTGACCTCGTGATCTGCTCACCTCAGCCTCACAAAGTGCTGGGATTACAGGCTTGAGCCACCATGCCTGGTGAGGTCTTTCGTTTCAAAAGGTCAGCCGATTTATTGTGTTGTCCTGGACCCCAAGGGGACACCTAGCTCTCCCTCTCTGGTAGCTACTTTTCAAGGCAATTAGAACAAATTAGGCCTAGTGAAATGGAAATTTAACTTAGGAAACCATTTATTATTTAGTAAATGAGTAATTTGTTCAGCATCTTCTGGGTGCCAGGCACTGTGCTAGGAATTGGAAAGACAGAACTTTTCTCATGTAATTGATAGTCAATGGGAAGACTGAGATGAAACCAAATAATTACACTGCAATGTTTTATGAGCTCAATTGACACTTTGAAGGGAAAAAGAAAAGACCAGGAGAACAGAATAAACCACCACAGAAGACAAAACATTCTACCTGTGGCTTGAAAGTCAAGGAATAAGGAAACAATCTGTTCAAGGGCATTGAGTGAAAAAGAGTGGAGTGCCTGGGCAATGGTTTTAGTGTGGAAAGAAGGAAACAAAGAAGAGTCAGGAAATTGACAGGTTCTGTCTGAGATGTACGTGAATTGTTCTCCTCCTGCCTCCTGTGCATTTCTGGCTATGTTTCTCTTCTCCTTTGTGGAGAAGAATCTCCACTTTCTTTCTTCCTACCAAGGGCCAGAGTTTTAATAACTCACTACTCTCCAAAAGTTAAATTCAACATGTCCTTGGGGAAAAAAAGTTACATTTTTGACTCTCACCATAGATGCTAAATTTTATTAGATGGTACCCAACTCATCTGAAAAAATTAATGCCATTCTTAAAAAGTGAAATTTACCCAGTATTTTACATTTAAAGAGTAGTTGAAACATTTGGTGCTTCTGAGTCATAGCTTTACTGTCACACAAAAAAGAGCCCCACAGCCTACATATAACTGCTCTAGTAATGTACTTCATACCCATAAAATGGTCTCAGCAGCTTATAACCATAGAGGAGAGCCTCTGTGTTCTTAAAATGAAATGCTTAAATGATAAGTAAGAAGATGACTCTTACTGTTAGAATCTGCACTTCTGGAGTTTCAATTTCTCGAGATCGAAGATTAAGAATTTGGTAAGAAATGGACTGCACCAGTAATTCTCAAGCCTGGATGTACATCCTAATTACATATGGAATATGTTAAAAAATAAAGGTAGATGGAGGTGGAAATTGAAGTTTTAAAAAAAATTCCACAGATGACTTTGGTGCACAGTCAGGCTTGCAAATTTCAGAATTCAGTGACTTCTTTGGATACATCAAGTCATAAGACTCTTAGGCAATTTTGTGAGTGAATAGTTAAGTAATTCTACTTAGTCAAGATTGTCAGTTGTATGTATATAAAAATAATTTGTTGGCAAAGGATTCCTAAGTGTTTTTCTGAATTGTGAAGGATTGTTTCAAAAACCATACTTTGAGCTGCTCATTTAAACTGTAACCATTCTTCTAATCTGCTGTAACAGAGGATTCAAGATTTCCCCTGTTATTTCTGTTTTTTTTCCCCTTAATTGATAAATAAAAATTGTATATACTTAAGGTGTGCTAAGTAATATTCACATATATGTGCACATTCAAGCTAGTTAACTATTTTTTTCCCATTCTTATTTATAATACCGCTGTGGCTTTTGGCCATTAATTCATAAATGTCTTTTACTCCAGGCAAACCCAGGCAGGACTGTTCTGTTACTAGTGCAGAATTGTCTTCTCTTGGTGGAAGCGGGTACCTTCAAGCAGTACAGCATGTGTAAGAATAGAAAAATGTAGATTAATGTTCTGTTGTGACTTTTCACATGGTTGTTTAAAAAGTGTGATGGCTCGCTGGGTACAGTGGCTCACACCTGTAATCCCAGCACTTTGGGAGGCTGAGGTGGATGGATCACCTGAGATTAGGAGTTTGAGACCAGTCTGGCCAACATGGCAAAACCTCATCTCTGCTAAAAGTACAAAAATTAGCCAGGTGTGGTGGTGCATGCCTGTAATCCCAGCTACTCAGGAGGCTGAGGCAGGAGAATAACTTAAAGCCAGAAGGCGGAGTTTGCAGTGAGCTGAGATTGCATCACTGCACTTCAGCCTCTGCAACAGAGTGAGACTCTGTCTCAAAGAAAGAAAAAGAAAAATGTGTGAGGCCTAAGTGTTGTCGAATAGTTTGAGTTTTAGAAAAGGATGACATTGATGGTAGAAAATCAAGTTAAACATGGATTTTTGAGAGCTTGTTTGGAGGTTCTAGCAGGGTAGTGCAGCTACTCATATACCCTTGAACGAAAACGGGTCCTCCTCTATGGGGGGTGGTCGTTTTCTTCCACCAAGGCCACAGCTTTGGGAGGGATGCATGTGGCATGATGAGGGAGGAAGGGGTCACCTGCCTAGCCAGCCAGATCAGCCGAATCAACCCTGGTGATCAATGGGATGACAGAAGTCACAGCCAGATTGCCCTCACATCCTAAATATAGACTTTTGAATCACACAAAATGACAGTGGTCCTTTCTCTTGTTATACTTCAAGTGTGCTTCTGATGAAAAGTGAATCAAATTGGTCATGTTTGTGTCAGTGGTTCACCTTCAGAGAGAATGAGGTTAGAGGAAGGGGATAAATATTCTGGTGCCCTGCCACAACCAGCTAGAGATTCACCAGAATGAGTGAGCCAATTCTTCCAAGGCAGAGAGGAATGCTGTTACCAGAAAACAGAAGGAAGGGTAAAAAACATACAACAATGTAGGTCCATTGCAATTGTAAATCAGATTATATTGTTATTTGTTTTCTCTGAAACTAAAATTGAAGGAGGAGTACAAGAAATAAGGCTGTTTATTTTAAAGCCATGTTTAGAATGTAGTATAAAGGAATGCACATATTAACCACTTAATACACACCAGAAACAAAGGGAAGAAGAATAGGAGTAGGCAGACATTTTCCTGCATGAAACAATTGTGTTGATATGAGTCAAAGAAGGATTTTGTTCCAAATGTATGTTACATTAGATAAAAGAAGTAATTACAGAAGAGAATGGTTTTGTAAGTTAAATCACAAAGTTTTCACATGAGAAGAAAGTCAGTCGTTGTGTTGGTTGTTGTCCCTATCAATTGCACTGCTCACTTGTATCAAAGCTATTCTCATTAAGTAAGTAGAATGAGAGATTTCATTTTCACTGACAAGAGAAGTTGCAACTTGTGTGTCATAAGGATAAGCAAGTTTTTTTTTTAATTTTTGGGGTATATATTAGGTGTATATATGTATATACGTATTATAGGCCTGTATATATAAATATATATATACACATATGGGGAATATATCAAACATGAGATGTTTTAACACAAGCATGCAATGTGAAATAAGCACATCAGGGAGAATAAGGTATCCATCCCTTCAAGCATTTATCCTTTGAGTTACAAACCATTCAATTACACTCTCAAAGTTATTTTAAAATGTACAATTAAGTTATTATTGCCTATAGTCACCCTGTTGAGCTAGTAAATACTAGATCTTATTCATTCTAAGTACATTTTGTACCCATTAACCATTCCCATCTTTTCACCACCTGGCCCCCTACTACCCTTCTCAGGCTCTGGTAAACATCCTTCTACCCTCTGTGTTCATAAGTTTAATCATTTTGATTTTTAGATACCACAAATAAGTGAGAATATGCAGTGTTTGTCTTTCTGTGCTTGGCTTATTTCATTTAACATAATGATCTCCAGTTCCATCCATGTTGTTACAAATGACTGGATCTCATTCTTTTTTTGTGGCTGAATAGTACTCCATTGTGTATATGTACCATTTTTGTTGTTCCATTCATCTGTTGATGGACACTTAGGTTGCTTCCAAATATCAACTATTATGAACAGAACTGCAACAAACACAGAACTGCAGATATCGCTTCAGTGTATGGATTTCCTTTCTTTTGGGCATATACCCAGCAGTGAGATTGATGGATAATATGCTAGCTCAATATTTAGTTTTTTGAGGAACCTCAAACTGTTCTCCACAGTGGTTGTACTAATTTACATTCCCAGCAACAGTTTACGAGGGTTCCCTTTTCTCTACTTCTTCACCAGCATTTGTTATTGCTGGTCTTTTGGATATAAGCCATTTTAACTGGGATGAGATAGTATCTCATAGTAGTTTTGATTTGCATTTCTCTGATGATCAATGACACTGAGCCCCTTTTCATATGCCTGTTTGCCATTTCTATGTCTTCTTTTGAGAAATGTCTATACAAATCTTCAGCCCATTTTTGATCAGATTATTAGATTTTTTTCCTATAGATTTGTTTGAGCTCCTTATATATTCTGGGTATTAATCCTTTGTCACATGGATAGTTTTTAAATCTTTTCTCCCATTCTGTAAGTTGTCTCTTCACTTTGTTGATTGTATCCTTTGCTGTGTAGAAGCTTTTTAACTTGATGTAATCCTATCTGCCCATTTTTGCTTTGGTGCCTGTGTTTGTGGGGTATTATATTACTCAAGAAATTTTGCCCAGAGATTTTCCCCAGTGTTTTCTCATAGTAGTTTCATAGTTCAAGGTCTTACATTTAAGTCTTTAATCAATTTTGATTTGATTTTTGAAAATGGCAAGAGATAGGGGTCTAGTTGTATTCTTCTGCATATGGATATCTGGTTTTCTCAGCACCAGTTATTGATAAGATTGTCTTTTCCCCAGTGTATGTTCTTGGCACCTTTCTCACAAATGAGTTCACTGTAGGTGTGTGAATTCGTTTCTGGGTTCTCTGTTCTGTTCCATTGGTCTGTGTGTCTGCTTTTATGCTAGCACCATGTTGTTTTAGTTACTATAGCTCTGTAATATAATTTGAAGTCAGAGATTGTGATTCCTCCAGTTTTGTTCCTTTTGCTGAGGATACCTTTGGCTATTCTGGGCATTTTGTGTTTCCACGTAACTTTTAGGATGATTTATTCTAATAAGATAGGAAGACAAAACTGTGGCTCCTTTCTAATGCAGTAGTAAACCAAGTTTTGTTCTTGCCTTTAGCCTATGGCAGGGGTTTCATTGTGTGTACCCTTCAGGCTATTCCAGGTTGCTCATTCTAGTTGTTTTCCTTTGGGGATAATGCAGAATGGGACTTGGGTAGGATAAAACATCAGCAACACATGTTCAGGTGTCATCTACTCAAAATACCCACTCACAATAACCTTTGCTCTCCTCTTCTGAAGGTTAAAGCATGGGGTTTCTTTTGACGGAAGAGCACATTTTTTTTTGCATATTCCTTGGCTTCATTTATAGCTTATATATTATTTTTTACTTGTGGCTATGTCACATCTTTCTGCCAAATTCTTTGCCTTTGGGGATAATGCAAAAGTTATTATCATAAGTGAGGTTTTCTTAATGCTTACTGCATGCCAGATTCTGCATTAAGTACTTTCTGCATATTATTTCATTTACTTCTCTTTACAGTTCTATGATTATTCTTTTAGTTTTACAGATTCCAATTCCAAGATTACCAATGAATGAGAGAAGTCTGGTTTTGAATCTAGGTCTTTCTGACTCAGTTCATTTTCTTCCTGTATTCAACTGTGACTCTGAACTTGCTGTCATTTTTACTTAACAATAGCATTGAATCATGCTCATAGGGATCATAGATTGATCCCTGTGAGCCTAGCCCTTCTCCCACCCAGGAAAATAAAAGAGAAAAAAG
Organism: Cacajao melanocephalus; assembly: GCA_963573385.1. Lineage (NCBI taxonomy): Eukaryota > Metazoa > Chordata > Mammalia > Primates > Pitheciidae > Cacajao > Cacajao melanocephalus. The sequence goes on along the minus strand of CAUYLG010028316.1, from coordinate 21,990 downwards.
AAAACATCTATACTTCCCCATAGGAGGAGCCAGAAACTTGCTTTCCAAGTTTACATTTCAGCAAAGGCAGTCCTGTGACCTTAGGCTTTGCCAGTCAAATGCATCCACACCAGACTGAAGAAGTGGCGGGGATGCAAATTAAAACAGCAAGTTTTACTATCTTACTCCCATCAGAAAGGCAAAAAGTATTAATTTTAACTATCCCATGTGTTATTGAAGTTATGAGAAAATGGGGACATGCTGGTGGAATTATAAATTGGTACAACTACTATGGAGAGTAATTTATAATACCTAATAAAATTTAAAGTGTATGTATCATACAACCTTGGGATTCAATTTTTAAATGCCTGTCTTAGAGAGACTTTCTCATAGTATATAAAAGGAGATATGTGCAGGGGTCTACAGTGCAACTTACTGATAACAGCAGAAAAAAATCAGTTAACAACCTTAGTGTCTATCAATAGAGAAGTAGAGTCCAGGCGCATTGGCTCATGCCTGTAATCCCAGCACTTTGGGAGGCTGAGGTGGGCGGATCAAAAAGTCAAGAGACTGAGACCATCCTGGCCAACATGGTGAAATCCTGTCTCTACTGAAAATATAAAAATTAGCTGGGTGTAGTGGCGCACGCCTGTAGTCCCAGCTACTCAGGAGGCAGGAGAATCGCTTGAACCCGGGAGGCGGAGGTTGCAGTGAGCCCAGATGGCGCCACTGCACTCCAGCCTGGCAACAGAGTGAGATTCAGTCTCAAAATAAATAAATAAATAAATAACAAGGGAAGTAGATAAATACATTGTGATATATTTTTCAGTTAAATAGATGAATCAGCCAGATGCACACGTATTAATGTGGATAAATCTTGGAAGACAAAATTATTTATTAGAATACCATACCTTTTCAAAGCACATTAACATTACTATGTAGTGTGATATAACACAGACAGACACACACACTTAAACGTGGACTGGAAGGAGACACTCCAGATAAACGATAGTGATTTTCTTCGAGGAGGGGCTGATGAAAACAGGTACATGGGAAACTTGAACTGTATCTATAATTTTTAAAAATATGTATGTAACATAACAAAATGTGAACATTTATTAAATCTGAGTGGTGGGCACTCAGCAGCCTGGGAGGCTGAGGTGGGAGGATCACTTGAACCCAGGAGTTCAAGGCTGTAGTGAGCTATGATTATGCCAGTGCAAGCCAGCCTAAGCAACAGCAAGACCCAGTCTCTTAAAAAAATCTCCCTTCTATGTGGTTCAGGGTAAAAGAAAAAAAAAATCTGAGTGATGGGAACATGAGTTTATGTTAACAGGAGGCAACTTTTGACAATGCTTCAGGGTGGAGCTTGACACACAACAGCCTGGGTTCATATCCCAGTTGTGCCCCCTTCTTTTCTGGGTGACTTTGGCAAGTTACTTAACCTTTCTATGGCTTAGTTTTCTCATCTATAAGATAAAGATGATAATATAGCAATCCTATAGGGTTGATATATAGATTAAATTGATCTATACGAAGGCCTCTGGTTCATGGTAAACATACTCTAGCTGGTATTATTCTGTATACTTTTCTGGATGTTTAAAAATGTGATTACTTTAAAAATATAGATCATGAAGCATAAATAAAATTGATTGTGGAATATTTACAAAGGCATTGTAAGATTATTGCTATTACTGAATATGATTATTTTTGTTAGAAAGCAAACGTTACTACCACTGTCTTCTAGTGCATTTGTTTATGGACAAGGAATTTGAGAATTATCCTCACAAATTTTAACACTGTCGGTTTTCACCTTATGATTGTGGTGGGATGCTGTCATGGGAAAGGTTTTTAAAAGCTCTTCTGTTGAAATAAAACACACACACACATACACACAAAAAAGAAAACAAACAAAGCCAAAACAACAGACATTCAATAATCCAATGCTAAATAGTAATTTGTACTGTAGTTTTTATCTGTCAGCCATTCTATTGAGGTCGTGACTGTTAGTTACATGGAAGAATGAAACAATTGCCCCTTTTTCTGGTCTTAGTTTTCAGGATTCAGGGAGATCCTTAACTAAAGTCATTGACATCATCTGAGACTCAACTAAAGGAACTTACCAACAGAGAAAAACACAAAGGAGAAAAGTGTTCTTAAGAAGCTATGTATATTAGTTTCCACTATCATATCATCCTTAGAGAACTTTAAAGGTAATTTTGATATTATGCTGACATCAATGCTTCATCTTCATGCAAGCTATGACACTTTTACCATGACATATTGATATGGTTTGGCTGTGTTCCCATGCAAATCTCATCTTGAATTCCCACGTGTTGTGGGAGGGACCCAGTGGGAGGTAGTTGAATCATGGGGGCAGGTCTTTCCTCTGCTGTTCTTGTGATAGTGAATAAGTCTCATGAGATCTGATGATTATATAAGGGGGAGTTTCCCTGCACAAGCTTTCTTCTGTTGTCTACTGCCATCTGAGACATAGCTTTCACCTTCCGCCATGATTGTGAGGCCTCCCCAGCCACATGGAACTGTAAGTCCAAAAACGTCTTTCTTTTGTAAATTGTCCAGTCTCAGATTTGTCTTTATCAGGAGCTTGAAAAGAGACTAACACACATATTATGTAACGTCAGACAGAGAAAGGACCTTAAAAGTCATTTAAAACAACCGTCTCAGAGTATGTGGAAACTCAGGCATAAACAAGTCAAACAGCATATCCAACAAAAATAGACTGAGATATTCCACCCCATCCTGTGTGTGGTGACAGTGCTCAGGGCTTCGATTCAATGCCCAAGTTGAAGACCTGGTTCTATGGTTCCCATCTATGTGCCTATGGGAAAGAGATTTTCTCTCTTCCATTCACAGATATTGAATAAAATGCCCTCTCTTCTTCTTCTTCTTTTTTTTTTTTTTTTTTTTTTTGCTATAAAGATTAGGTAAAATAACACATGTATACCTGATTTTTAAACCATTAAGTATTATATCAATGCAAAAAAAACTACGATCATTTTACCTACACTAGGCTGCCTCCTTTTACCTTTGCCCTGCCTTTTATATTTTCTTTGCCTCTAAATTCTTCATGGTCCTATCATCTGATGTCTCTCTATCTGGAGTGAACCAATAGTTTTGCAGACCTTGCTCCATACTTTACCACACTCAAGAGGTATAATAAGAGGAAGTTCAGGGAGTCCAAAAAAGATTAGACCATGTAGTTAAAAGATACGTGAGCCTCTGTGGGAGAGGGAACTCTCAATTTTTATTCCTCACAGCAGTCTTCTTCATCTTCCAATAAACTAATAATTTTTATAACAGTGGAGTTCAGGCTTGCAATGAGGGTTCAGAAAAACAAGGTTAATCAGTTATTTGTGTGTATGTGAGCATATCCAGTGTCACCCGTGGGAGTGATAATTGAGCATCTCCCAATTCAGAGGTTATTATGCCTCTAGGTGTGTTGGTGGTGATACCCACACATAATGAGTAAGATTTGTAGTATCCCATACAGGTTGGAATTATAAACTTTTGACTCAGAACATCCTGGGTGGAGTGAAGGCTCTGAGAATTATCAGTTTTGTGACCATTGGCAAATTATTTAATCTCTCCCAGGCAAGGTTTTCTCATTTTGAAAACGGACATGCTACTGTAACTAACCTTGTTAGGGTTGCTGTGAGAATGATATAATTATAAATGCATGTATAGAGATGCATGTGTGGTATTAAAACACATCTAAAAATTGTCTAACACAGTTCCCATGAAGACATGGAGTGGACATCCCTTCCCTTAAGACTTTGCCCCGACCTTGGTCACTGCCTTGATGAACAGAATGTGTCAAAGTGACACTGCATGGCTTTTGAGTCTAGGATCTAAAAGCCCACCCAGCTTATGCCTGTTTCTCATGGGAAACACACTTTGAGAACCTTCAGCTGGCAAGTAGGGAAGATAGGTAACTCTAATTACCTTTTAGAGAGATGAGAGAGAGAGAGACAGGTATCAGGTACCGTATGAGTAAAGAAACCCTGATGAAGAGCCCAGCCGTAGCCATTGTCTGCCTGCAACTGTATGACAGATCCCAAGCCTAACTGAGCCCAGTCAACCCTCAGAACCTTGAGAAATAATAATAATAATATGTTGTTATTGTATTATGCCACCATTTTTGTTTAAGAGCATCAGACAATCAGAACAGAGCTTAACACCTAAGGTATTAAGTATTTCATATGTTTAACTCATTTGCTTCTCACCATTCGATTACTTTTTCCATTGTACAATTTGGACAGTTAATGTACAGAGAAGTTAAATGTATCAGCTGGCCTTTTCTCCATGTAACAAATAACTCCCAGATCTAGCAATGTAAAATAATAATTCTGCTCATCTGGGGTTGGTTTGGCTGATCTTGGTTGGCACCACTTATATGTCTGCAATTAGCAATTGGTTAACTGGGGGCTGAAGAGTCTGCAATGGCCTCATTCACATTCCTGGTCATTGACTCGCCATCTGGGAAGGGATGACTGGGCCATGTGATCGTCTATTCCCTTGCAGACTAATCTGACCTTGTCCTCACGGTGGTGGTAGCATTCCAGGAGGACAAGTGAAGCATTTCAGGGCTGCTGAGGCCTAGACTTGGGAGTGGGTCATTGTTGGTTCTGCCATACTTTGCTCATGATCAGAGCAGGTCGCAAAGGCAATCCAGATTCAAGGCATGAGGAAATAAAAATCTGTCTCTCAATAGCAAATTGTATTGCAAAAGGCAAGGTTATAATGAAGAAGATTTCTTGGGACCATTTTGCAACAATAGGACATGTTAGGTAACTTGCCCATTGTCACACAGGTCACAGGCAGCAGAGCTAGGATGTGAACCCAGGTGGCAGGGCTCCAGAAGGCATACTCTTAACTACCTGACTACGTTGCCTCTGAGGACAGGAGAGCTATTGTTAGCTCTTGGTGAAATCCATCTCTAAAGACAGGCTGGTTTCTACATCAAATCAGGGACCCAAGGTTTTCATAATATGTCACAGCAGATAGCTTGCATCTTTGCTTAACCACTTACCAGATGTTGTTCTTGGGTAAATTATTCAAACTCTCTGAATCTCATTTTCCTCACATGAAAATGATAATTTTTTTAAAGAATTATACTAGACAATAAGGTACAGTCAGTTCTGCTATAACACAGCGTATACATTCCTAACAATCACCATGCTATGCAAAATCACACAACAAACCACAAAGCTTATGAGAAAAGTGAGATTAGAGGCACAACACTAAAACATAAGTTACACATGCAAAGAGATGATAGGAGTTTAATGAAATGGTGGTGCTGTTTTATGTGTGTTAAATGGTTAGGAAATACATACGTAGTACAATAAATATGGCACTTTACCTCAAAAAAGACCCAAAGTTTGCTTGTGCCACTGGCTGTCAATAGGACTGTAGCTTGTGAGTAATTGTGGTATGGCAGATGGAGAGCTATCTGAAATTGGCTAAAAAGTTTTAACACTAGGTGTGGACAATGCGACTGAACACATATGTGGTGAACTGAGGCAGCTGGTAGGTGTTCAAAGTGTGTTCCTGCATGCAGTCTATGTATTCTTAAGCAGTTTGCTTCATTTGAGTGCCATTTTCTGTATTTGATTGGTGTTTCTCGAAGAAAAAAATTGTGCATAAGCAAACAAAATTCACATTATGTTCAAGTTGTTCCCTAATATATCATTATGTTTTGGAACAATTTGTGTTTTCAAAACAAGCATTATAACACAATTGCCCATAGAGTTGTTAGCATGCATCTAGCTCTTATTTCCACTCAATAAATATTAACTCATTACTCTCAAAAATGAGGCTTCATTGGCTGTAAAACAAACACATATTCTATTCAATCGTATTAATGTAGGTAAAGAGAGAATGCATGGGTGTCTGGCAAGGAATCTGCAAGAAGTAAGTCCAGTGAGCAAGAATTGTCAATGTGTTTCCAACACCAGCCAGTGAATCCAAGTGTCCTGCTTTCTTGGCAAGTAAATCTCAATTTGGAGATGGACGTGTCAGGCCTAATGACACTGGTTATTAAGGTCACCCAGCTTCCTTCTCCTGCTCCCAGTGTGGGCTCACCCAGCAAACTCCTGATTATGATCTACCCTCTCATGCCATTGCAAGGCTGCTTTCTCCTGCTGACATAAACATTCTGGACCACTTGGCAATTACATTTCTTAGAGTAAATTGCAAAATTGGCACTCTTCTTTGTACATTGGTCTCTTGTAAATTCCCAGGGATTAATCAACAACAAGCACACTGACACATTCCATTTTCTGGATCTGTAAAGCTGGGGAGCAGATGCTGGAATGCCATGACCTGCAAAATGACTGTGCCCTGCCAGGCCTGCCAGCTGCCTCCCCAGATGACACATTTACCCACTCTTGAACTGCAAGTGCTGGCACATAACTGCCTTGGATCTGGACACATGTATGTGTGGGATATAAGATAGGCTTTTTCTAAGGTCCCTTCTCTTACGGAATTAAAATTAATTTCTTCCTTCACTAGTAATTTGTTTCAATAGCTAGGGTCTGAACTTCAAGCATAGCATCTCTACTTATAAAAATTTAGATTTTGGGTAGCTGACTTGACTTTGAATGAATTTGCACCTGCAAATACTGATTTTTTTCTTTCTTTGGTAGGTAAATTACCTTAAAAGTAAAAGATTATGACATTCAGGTGTCTACTCTATTCCCTATTCATCTTGAACCAAGCTTGACCTAACAAAAGCACCTATGATTAATGTTATCAAAGAAATAACTAAAATATAAATAGACTCTTTTCTTATTTTGCTTCATTGCAACAGTGTCAGACACCTAACTCCATGACTAGTTCTGATATGCACCACCTTTGAAGATGCTAGGTTTGCAGTCTTTTTTCTTACGAACTGAGTGAATTTGTAGGTTTTACCTATGGATGAGTGTATAGTAGTATAAATAAACTAGATATTTGCAAATGTTTGTTGTAGTCTGAAGGCAAAAATAATTATCCATTTGAGTAAGTTGGAACATAACCATCACCTGAACTGTTCAAAACCTGTAAGGCTCAGTATTATCAATATCTGTCATCTCATAAGAATGCCTTAGTATTTAAGCTCATTCAATGATGGTTTGCATATTTCTAGAATGAAACACAATTTTTTTATGATATAATTTGCTAAGAATATAATAATTGTATGATCTTTGGCCTCTAAGAGTATGAAGTCTGACTGAGGCAACATCCAAATCAATTAGTCAATCACTAATTCATCTATGTAACAAATTCATGTAGAGAACCTAAGGGCTAGGAATTGTTTTAGATGTTGTGAATGCAACCATAAACTTGAGAGAAAAGGTCTATGTTTTGGTGAAGCTTGCATTGGAATGTAGGAAGTAGTCAATGAGTAAGTACACAAATAAACAAGATAATTTTAGATGGCCAAGAGAGCAATGAAGAAAATAAAGCAGGGTGAATTAATACAGAATGAGTAGGGAGAATGGTACTTTAGCTGGGATTATTAGGGATGGCTTCTTTGAGTAGACGACATCTGTGCTGAGATCTGAATATCAGCCCATGGCCAGCTGTAAGGATCTGAAAGATGTAGGCAAGGGCTTCAAGACTGTGAAAAGTGACCAGGAGTGCTGGCTCACGCCTATAATCACAGCACTTTGGGAGGCAGAGTGAGTGGGACTCGGTCTCAAAAGAAAAAGAATAAAAGACCATGATGATTTGGTTATGAGTCCCTGTCCAAATTCCAGGTTGAAATATAATCCCCAATGATGGAGGTGGGGCCTGGTGGGAGCTGATTGGATCATAGGATCAGACTCAGGAATGGTTTAGTACCATCCCCTTGGTACTGTTCTCATGACACTGGGTGAGTTCTCATGAGATCTGGTTATTATAGCTCAAAAACAGGCATAGATAATGCATACACAAATGAATGTGGCAGGGAGGGCAGAAGGTGGAAAGGTCTTGAAATTCTTTACTAGAAGGAAAACTGAGCAGAAAACACACACAGGCACACACACACATGTGCACACACACACACACACACACACACACACACACACACACACACACACAGAGGCACCCATCAGGGTGGGCAAAATGAGCATCAGGGCCTAGAATCTGAAGGTGCTCTGGTTACAGGTACATGGTGAAATGTACTTACTTCACACAGAACAACAAAAACCTGCAGTAGTTACTCTTACAAATGCAAATGCAAGTATTTTCAAATATGCTTAGGAAGAAAGTTACTGAGGAAGTCTCCTGTGATCTCTTTGAGAGACCCACTACCACCCAGAGTTGTCTGCCTCTCCTTGGAAGGAAGCCCATTTCAGCGTTAGCTTGTCCAGGCCCACACTGTCCCTTTGTGATGCAAGCTATCTGGAGGAAAAGAGTTTGGGTTTTGTTCAACTGAGCACCAGGAACAGACTGTCTCAGAGTCAGAGGTGATCCAAAACTTCATTGTTATTCACAGCCCATTGCACAGCCTCAGCTGAGCTCATTTTATACTGCCTAGGATTATCTTCCTTCGGTGACTCAGCTTCTTTGCCAATCAGCAGCTTCAGCTTTCACACTATGCAACTTTGTGCAAACATTTTCCTGACACATCCTAGATAAGTAACAGGGCGATGTAACATGTGCTACACAGGCATTCCATTCCCTGGCGTCCATCAACAGCCCTTCCACAGTCTGGATAGATGCCCCTTGTAGTTATGCTAGAAACAAATTCTTGTTGGTTTCTTGCAGTGCCTGATGTTCTTCGAAACCACATCCAGCCCTCTAGCCCTTGCGCTACTTGCGGGTCATGGACAGGAAAGAGCTGTGAGATAAAAGAAAAAACTCTGTCAGTAAGATCTCAATGGTTTTACAAGGGGAGCTTTCTCTGAAAGAAGTACTCCTAAGACACAAAGTTATGCTTCTCCTTACCAGACACAGAGAATGAGAATGTAGTGATGTGCAGGTTGGTCCTGTAGTAGTTTGGTGTATAAGTGTGACATCACTGGCTCTTCAACCCACTGACATGAGGACCTCTAAAAGGAAAGTGACCTTATCTAGGACCCATACCTCCTGGGACCTAGGAAACATTTGTATTATAGGTGTAAGTACTTTGGAGGAGTTTCAGAAATATTTGGGAAAGTCACCCTTCCTCTCTGGGCTAGAGTATTTCTAACTAAAGAGCAATGGAGAGTCCTCAGAAAAGTTTTTTGAAATTAATATGATGGCTGCTACACTCTCAAGAGGTTGGTGATGCCTAGAATACGTTGGTTCCATGAAAAATTGTTTTCTAACAGGAAGAAAAGACTAAAGGATAGAATGTCTTTGGTGAAAGTAAGCTCTTGAGTGATTGAAGGCCAGGCACACCTAGTAAGCAGGAATTATGGAGGAGATGTGGGTATCATTTTCCAGGCAGACCATATGACTCTTGAAGTCCCTCTTCATCCTGAAATTCAAAGGTAAGAAAATCTGTGGAGAACATTCTTATTGGGCAGACCTAAAATATTCTGTAATCTGTCTCTGACTTCTTTTCTGTGTTGTTATAAGGCTACATGTCTTTATTGCTTCAGCCATAAATTCTTATTTTCTTAGTCAAGAATGTTGGGGAACACAAGGACAAAGTGGTGACAGAAAAGTACGAGAGGCAACTTTGGAAAAAAAACATCTTTGGTAGGCTTATAGATCTTATGGGAATTTAGGTGCACAGTTGCTTGTAGGATCCTGGATGGTTGCCTACAATCTGTGCAGTAGAATGTGAGAAATTTCAAATGCAATTTTAATGCTCTCCATCTACCCGCATGCCTGTTTGGCCACAACAGAGCTATACAACTGACAAGATATTTTTATAGATTTTCTCAGTGGGAAAGTACATTGATATTTGGGGGCTTATTGAGGGGAAATGTCAAGCACTCAATTGATGTTTCCACATTGGTAAGCTGACCTCATTATTAACTTAGTTCGAATAACTTGACAGCATAGAATATCAACAGTTCATAATCTGATGGATCACTTTAGACAGTCAGGAAACTAAATTACCCTTCAGATGAGTTGATAAGGTTGAAATATGTAAAGAGAAGCAGCTTTCTTCTCAGAAGGTGCACTATAACATTTGAATCATAATATAGTACACTCCTAGAGCAGGAAGATTAATGATAGATAATCTACTTGAGTAAAATTAAGCCCCTCAGTAATATGAAAGAATTGGGGCAATTTTACAGATGTGGTAGCTCAAAATTCTCCTGCCTTGCACTATCAGTATGGGCACAGTTGGAGTTTTGGAACTGATAACTTATCTGGTGGCTGGGGAAAATGACATTTCACAAAAGCAAACATATAATCCAAATCAACAACCAATTCAAGATTAATGTGGCATTTGTGAGCTTCACTTTATTTAACCTTGTCCTTGTAAGTTAATGGGTCAAGACACAAGTTCATTTCTGGAACTGTCATTTCGTTTAGTTTATTTAAATTGCTTTGTTTTGAAGAACTTCAGTTACTGTTTTATTTTAGGTGTGTGCAAATTCTTTTGTTTGTAATATTAAATTTTCTACTGGATATTTTGTGGGGCAGACAACCCTTATAAATTTTTATTCCTTCTTTGTAAAAACATTTCATTATACTTCTGTGTAAGTCTTAAAAGTTTTAAGTTGTTACTGCGTGAAATTTATTCCTTCTTTGCAAAGAAACTGGGGGAACCAGTTGATTATAGCTAACACTGTAAGTATGAAAGTTAATTGCCTTTTCCATTTATTAAACCTGCTTTTACCCTTTGGTTTTTATACATACTTTAAAATCTCATTGTTTGTAGTCAATGTAGAAACTCAAAATTTCCTGAAGGCTTATCAATTTTCCGTAACAAAATAAAATAGAGTTTAAAAAGGAACAGATAATATAGAGAAAAAATATTGCAATCTTCTCCAAACAGTTGTGGAATTGGGGAGTGCGGGAAGTTTGAGTGTCTATTTTCTAGATAATCACCTTAATTTTTCTGTTTTGCTTGAATCCTTTTACTTGGCCATGATAAATGCTTTCAGTTGGTTGGAAGATGTTTTTGGCTTTCAACTTCAGCTTAAAAATATTTTATCAACTGGATATCCATATATGGAATAATGAAGCTAGACCCCTATCTATCATCATATACAGAAATAAACTCAACATGAATTAAAGACCTACTATAAGACCTCAAATTATAAAACTACTAGTAGAAAACAGGAAAAACACTAAAGGACCTTGGTCTAGGCAAAGGTTTTGTGGCTAATGCCTCAAAAGCACAGGCAACAAAAACAAAAATAGACATATGGGACTATATTAAACTAAAAAAATCTTCTGCACAGCAAAGGAGACAATCAACAGAGTGAAGAAATAACATGTTGAATGGGAGAAAATATTTGGAAAGTATTAATCTGACAAGGGACTAATATCCAGTATGCAAGAAACTCAAACAACTCAACAGTAAAAGACCAAATAATCCCATTAAAAAGTGAGATGTTCATTGTAGCACTATTCATAATAGCAAGGATATGGAATAAACCTAAGTATCCATCAACAGATGAATGAACAAAGAAAATGTAATATATATATATATATATATATGTGTGTATATGCAATGTATATGTATACACATATACAATACAATGTGTATGAATATGTATATATGTGTGTGTGTGTGTATGTGTGTGTGTGTGTGTGTGTGTATAATGGAATACTACTCAACCATAAAAAAAAATTCTGTCATTTGCAACATAGATGGAACTGGAAGTCACTATGTTCAGTTAAGCTAGGCACAGAAAGATAAATATAGCAAGTTCTTACTCTCTTTCAAGGGGGACTAGAAAAAAGAAGGGTTAGAGGGGGGATTTTCATCAAGCTTCCCAGGATCTAGAACCAGAAAGTGTTTTATTGTTTTCTGTAAGGTGGGGGTATCCTCACACTGTATTGCTGCTTTGTATTATAGATTATTACAAACTTCTTCTCTTGTGATATGGAAAGATGAATTAGGCAAACTTTGAAAAATGTTTTTCTCTCTTGAGAAAATTTTTAAAACTGGTGTTGCCCAGTCCAAGTTTTACAGGCGAGTAAATTCACTTGTGAGGCAGGAACTCAACATACTCTCTTGAGGCTACAGACTGCAATACCACACTTGTCTGCAGCTTGTGGGAAGAAAAAGGAGGCTCAGTGGGGTTCTCGGCCCCCACCTGTCTCTGTGTGACCTCCAGCAGGGAAGTTGTCTATTCCTCCTATGGGGGCCACCCCAAGCTTCAGCCTTGTCACCCCCAAGTCTATTCTTTTATATCTACCCCCATCCAGTTATAATTCCTCTTCTACCTCTGCTTTGGACATTAATCTGGACTATAAATTATTTTCATGCAACACCGTGAGATTCGTGTTGTTAATTTAGTCCTCTCTCTATTACATTTGGCTACTTTTAGACAAGGAGAAGAGAATCACCTTCCATATAAAAGGAACCTCTCGGGATGGGGAAAGAAGTTCAGTGAAGCTTGTTTCTACGCCTTCTTTCAGTAATTCACCTAAGTTGGGGCAAATAAAGCATTGAACTTCTACTATGGTCTCTAAAGTTTGAGCTATCTCTTTGATAGGGGAAGAGGAAAGGGGTTGGGGAATCTTTCAGTTCTAAAATCCATCATAAAATTATATTATTAAAGGAAGTAAAGAAATACTTCAAAGGAGAAAAGGAAAGACTGCTAAGGTTTAAGACCTATGTTTTTCAACAATTATTTAAGAATTCCTCAAAACTTTCCACTTACAGTACAGGATGATTGATGTGCTGTATGAATATATGTGTGCCTGTGTATGTGTATGTGTGTGTGACAGTTGAAACAAGTCATTTTCTTGGACTCTCATATTTCAGTTTAAAAATGTATGCCAATTATACATTACAATATAGAATATATCTTTCTTCTTATAGAAAATAATACCTCACAAGTATTATATTTATGTTTTGGCAACGCCTGAACCCTAAATTAAGAATCATTGCCTTACTCTCTTTACTGAAGAGGGTGTGTGGAAGAGGTAGCCAGCTCTCTGCCAAGATTCATGCCCTTCCACACAGCACAGATTAATTATTAGGAAGGGACTAATAGCCATTTCTCGCCAATAACTCTCCGATCTACCCCTTCTACCAGCTTTATTTAAGGACATGTGACTTGTTTTTGCCAGTGAAATATGAGCAGGAAAGATATTTGCAAAGATATCCACAAGTTTCTAGACCATTGTTGTTAGGAAGCAGGTGTGTCTTTTCCACATTCCCTTCCCCTTCCATAATGTGCTTGGAAATATGGTGCTGAAAATGGTAGAGCTATAAAATGAGATGAGCCAATGCTCATGAGTCACTGTATGGAAAGTACCCACCCAATGCCAGTCCTGGACTGTTGCATGAAGAATAAATACATTTATATTGCATCATCTGTTACAGCAACTTAAGTTACTTTAAATAACAAAGGATGTCTGTAGAATTTAGAAACCACGTGTTGTAAAAATTTCCAGATTAAAGTAGGTCCCTGTATCAGTCAATTTGGGAGATAGCCACCCACCAGATAATGAGAGGAAGATAGTGGAGACCTCCTTCCTTCTGACCATTTCTCCTAAAGTGTATGGGGTGAAGTGCGTAGAAACCTCTGCTTAAATGAGGTAGTGTGTGTGACAACTCCTAGGACAGTATCTGGAATACAAGAAAGTATCATGAATATTTGTTGAATATTAGTCTACGGTGAATTTGTATCATTTATTTTTCTTACACATATACCTTATTGCATTCAATGAACATTCATTTAATGCCTGTTGTGTTTCGCGTGATTTGTCTCTCAGGTCTGGCTAGGAAATGCGAGCTCACTTTCAAGGTAAGCCTAACCACTGGAGGCCCAGACAGGAGCTTCCTATGGTTCGCTGGAATTCCACTTCAGATTCCCCTATCCCCAGGACCTTGAATGCAGACATATCCTCCTGAATTTATTTCTTCCCCCCTTCCTTACCTGCCTTTCCTTTCAATTGCTCTATCTTTTTCTATTCCTCTTTTCTTTTCCCCTTTTCTTCACTCTTCTTTTCTTTTTCTTCCCCTTCCCCTTCTTTCTACCCTTTGCTCCCCCATATTTTTTATTGCCCCTCATCTTTTATTCCCATTTAGTCCTTCTTCTTTCTTTACCTTTTCTTCCTCAACCTCAGCTTGATTTCTGCCCTTCTATAGTTTGAATGTACCCTAAAGTTTATGTGTTGGAAACTTCATCCCCAATGGAAATGTTGAGAAATGAGACCTTTTTTTTAAGATGGAGTCTTGCTCTTGTCACTCATACTGGAGTGCAATGGCATGATCTCAGCTCACTGCAACCTCTGCCTCCTGGGTTCAAGCAATTCTCCTGCCTCAACCCCAAAGTAGTTGGGATTGCGGGCACCTGCCACCACACCCGGCTAATTTTTGTATTTTTAGTAGAGACGGTGTTTCACCATGATGGCCAGGCTAGTTTTGAACTCCTGACCTTGTGATCTACCCGCCTTGGCCTCCCAAAATGCTGGGATTACAGGCGTGAGCCCCCATGCCCGGCAGACAAGTGAGGCCTTTTGAGAGGTGATTAGGCAATGAGGGCTCTGCCCTCATGAATAAATTAATGTTATTATTGCAGAAGTGGGTTAGTTTTGAGGGAGTGGGTTCTCGATAAAAAATAAGCTTGGCCTCTTACCCTCCCTCTCTCTTATGGGCTTCCTCACCATGCGATACCTTGTACCATGTTATGACACAACCAGAAGGTCCTCACCAGATGTGGCCCTAACTCTTGGACTGCCTAGCCTCTAGAATAGTTAGCCAAATAAACTTCTGTTCCAGGACTTTGCCTTAGTTCAGCTGAAGATGGGGTCCTTGTCACAAGGCCACGAAAATTTAGTCTCACAGACAATTTGAAGGGTGAGTAAGGCAGGGTTTTGTTGGGTAAAAAGGGAAAAAAAGGGAAGCAGGGACCCTCTGCAAAGCCAGAGTCCCTGCTGGTGTGCCTCCTGCTTTGAAGTTTGAATCCCAGGTTCCACCCAAGAAGAGGAGGGACCAGGCTCCTCCCCACTGCAAAGGGAGTGAACTTCTATGGTTCCACTCCAATGTGCATTCTTCCCAGTCTTCAGCTTGGTAACAGACTCTGCCAGGGAGCCCTTCCCACCTGCCTGGATCACTTCTATTGTTTAAAAATTACCCAGTCTGTGGCATTATGTTATAATAACAAAAGATGGACCACAGCATGCTCTTTTACCTTGCTTGGGGTTTCTGTTGCTGGAATATGCCAGTTCTACAACAAAGACTCAATCTTGACAAACTCTACTGCAGTTTCCTCTTTAGAAGGAAGCCTAGTTCAGTCTTCTATAACAAGTACCATAGACTGGTTGGCTTATAAACAACAGAAGTTTTTTCTTTATTCTGTAGGCTGGAAGTCTGAGAATAGGATGCCAGCATGATTGGGTACTGGTGAGGGCTGTCTTCCACATGACAGATGGACATCTAATGTATTCTCACATGCTGGAAAGAGGAGAGAGACCTCTCTGGAGTTCCTTTTCCAAGAGCACTAGTCTCAATCATGATGGCTCCACCTCCATGACCTAATTACCTCTTCGTGTCTGCCTTCTAATTCTATCAATTCAGAGTTAAGATTCCAAGATCTGAATTTGGAGAGGACGTAAACATTCAGTCCATCACAGACCGGTTATGTCTCCACTGGCCATAGTTGAAAGTTTTAACACCTATGAAATACCAGTTTGGACCTTTCAAAGAGCTTTTACTTTGATGAGCCCTTTCTAGTAAGATATCCCAAAGACACACAACAGTATTTAAAATTGGAAAGGACATTGGAGGTCATATAATTTACCCAAGTATTTCCTTGAAAAATGACAAAATTAATGAGCAGAGAGGAAAGAGGTTTCTTCAAGGTCAGGAAGCTAGCTTCAGAAGAGCTAGAATGAGGCCCAGATTTCCTGATCCTGAGTGCTATTTCTTTAACCCAGTGATTCTCATTTGATTGACCATGTACCACTAGATGAACGTGGAAATATTTGTGGTAGAACACAGGACCTTCATAATAGAAATTACATCAACTACATTCCTGACAAAATCTCTGAGATTAAAAAAAATCTACAGAGAACAGCATATGAAAGAGGATCCTGTAAGCATTTGAGTATCTTCTTCAGACAAAAGTCTTTATGTTTCATTCAAGGAGAAACTAAGCTCTTTGATAATGAGTGGACAAGAGATTTTGAGCACCATTTTACTTCACTAATTAGACTATCCTTGGTCCACACTTCACTTTCATAGGGAAACTGATTTCTTCTTCACCAGTTTGCTACTATCTTCTTTCCATAGCTGGAGTCTTCTATGATATCAGTTTTACATCAAACCTTTAGAAATCTATCCAAGTTTTTTATCTGAGTTTGTAGCTTCCTAATGTTTGAAGACTGTGCTGTGAAATGTAATCTGGTCTGTGCTTACACTCCAGTCATCTGTATAGCATGCATGTATTTTGGCTTAGTTCATATTCTACTGGTAGGAGATCCTGATAGTGAAGCAAATTTGATATAGATGCTCTGACTAGCTCTAAAACATAATCACACCTTCAGATTAGGCTGATGGTCCTCCCACATTTAAGTAGGCAGGTAGCATAGACTCTGCACAGACATTAGTCTCTAGATTCTTTTTGAATACATGTTTTAGGACTTACTAGCTGTGTTAACCTAGGAAAGTTGCAGGACTTACATGATCTTCAGTTTTCTTGTTTTTAAATTAGAGATAATAGTAGTACCTACTTAGTACGATGGGGGCTTGCATGTGTGTGTGTGTGTGTGTGTGTGTGTGTAAGGAACACCGAGAAGATACCGTGGAATATGCGATTAGTGTATGGCGGAGTCTGTGCTAAAAAATTATTAGTAGTTACTAATTGCTGTAATAAACAGTGACATTATCCTTTTCATTTTCTTCCCACAAATTTAAGAAGGTCATGTAAGGTCACATATGTGAAAGCACCTAATTTAGCCAGCTGTTCATTACTTATTTAAAAAAGTAAAAATGACATATATTCAAGACTTGATTCTGGATGACCACTTCATATTCCATACCAATATTGCAAAGTCCATTCAATAAAGCTGGCTAAGAAAGGAAAATCAGCTACATCAATGTGTATAATTGCTGAGTTCAAAGTACTTATTACTCCGCTGAAGCTTCACATGTTTTTTCTCATTTAATCTTTAAAGAAATGCTCTGATCTGTTTGAATTCTGAAGACTATGGCCATTCTCCAAACAATGCCATCCTCACTACAACAAACAAAATCACGTGGAAGGACACAGTCACCAGATTTCACTCACCAATGACATATTGGTCATTTCACCTCAACTCCCATCAAAATGGCAATTGCAGTAGCTCTTCTAAGAGGCCACAGATTGCTGTAGTGCTTCCTGAAGATTTGAAACTGTAGTTTTCTCCAAATCAGGCCATTCTACCTTTATGCTGTCTATCCTGACTCTGGACGATGTCACAAGCCCCTTTTATCATTGCTCAGCTCTCCTGCCTCTTTAAGAGATTTGGAAAAGATTAAGATGGCTAAAGGCCAAGGTGATGAGGACTGGATGGGAAGATCTTAGTCACACCAGACTACCTTTTGCCCATAAAGAGATTTGGAAATTTGCCTGAACAGTAGAGAAAAATGATCAAATCAGACTCTCCATCAATTGTGTGCTGTGTGCAAGATTGAGGTAAGTCAGGAAAATAATGGCCAATTCTCCAATGCATGTTTTGTATCACTTATTCTGTGTCTCATTACTGAAGCCAAGACCACTTGGCCATTGTAAGTTGGCACTGTGATAATTTTTTGGAGATGTATGATTTTTAGCTTTTCAACAGATAACATTATTTCTTACTGCTTGTATAACAATTTAAATGGAATTTTATGCTCACAAACCTTTGCTTTTTATGTTGTCAACAACTGAAGGTAAATAAAATAACATTTAAGTAATGCATGCTAATAACATTCATAAAGGGAGGAGTGTTTATAATAGAATTGAAAAATCAATGCCATGAAACTACGTATTCTAAAAACCCATACTCATAATACATTATTATTTCAAGGACTGTGATATTTGAAAGCTGTTAGGATGTCTTAAGTCCTTCCAAATTATATTACTTTAGAATATTAAATAATTATTTATTTTGATTTTTCACCCCAGCTATTCCAGGAAAAATGGGAATGATAATTATGCAAATGAGCCTGGGAAACTTGCTGAAGGATCGTAAACCACTGAAGGTTGTCCAAATACCCATGTTTTATATAAAATACATTTTCTTAAAAAGTGGAAAATGGAGCTTTAATGTTCCCCAAAGAAAACTTAGAGTATATTTTAGCTCTGAGTTCCAAATTTATAACACAAGCTAAGCCCAGAATTAGGGGAGACCTTTTTTTTTTTTTTGGCCATTTCCCAGAAGAAAGGTGAAAGATAGTTTTAGGGTACCAATAACTGCATTGTACAAATAATTTTTAAAGACCAGGTCTATAAAGGTAATGAATTAGAGAAAACTAATGAGAAATTCAGCCCTTTCATTTTTCTGAATCTTGACTTTCTAATTGTTCAAATTTTCCTTACACTTTGCATAAGCAGATTGTGTTCACTTTGTTGGGACAAAATAAACTTTTGGATTTCTTTAGTTTACTTCTTAACTTAAATTATAGTTCTACATGAGTTGAGTCATAAGAACCATTTATAAAATCCAGCCCCAGGTGGAGGTCAAAGCTGCTGGACTGTGACTGTAGAATCTTGTCTTCTATTCAAATCTGCTAAACACAATGAGAAAACAAGGGAACAAGAGCTGAGTAACTAAAGAAAAAGACATACAAATTCTGTGTAATAAATATGAATCTAGCACACCAGCTGGTGAGAAGTGAAAAAAAAAAAAAACCTAAAAATAATACTGTCGATTTTAAATAGTAGAAGCCAAGACATGCCAGTGAATACTCACATTCAACTAACATTTATTGAGTTCCTGCTGCACAACAGGGCCCATGCTAAATATTTCACATACATCAGCTCCTTTCTTCTTCACAATGGTCATGCAAACAAAGAAAACAGATGAAGTTTTTACAGAGAAAAAACTGATATGTCTAGAAGTTAAATGAAAGACTTCAAGGCTTCACAGCTGGCAAGTCTAACTGGGTTTCACAATTGAAGTTTTCTAACTCTGCCCAGAAGCAGATATTGGACATGAGTGCAAGTGATTAAGATGGAAATGCTTTCAGGCGGAACCAGTAAAGGAGTAGGGAAGCAAGCTAGGGATGGAAAGGAAATGGGGCAAGGGCACATTTTGCAATGAACCCTCAGATTTAGATTTCCCTTTGGAACGAAGAAGCTAATATTTTGTGCTCTCTCTTAAGTCAGTCTGTGACTGGCCCAGGCACTTTCCTCTCTCCAGAGTAATCCTCTGAGGTAGGAGCATTTAGCAGCAAAGCAAGTAGAAGACAGATGCACAGAGCAGGTTAAAGAGCATCATCAGTGTCCGTCCACTAAAGATGAACTCTAAGACTCTCCCTCGCTACTACACCTTGTGAGCCTTTTTGGTATAACTTTAGAATGAAAAATTCCCCAAATAATGAAACAAAATTGCAACATAAAAAAGGGACCCGATGCAAGACAAATACAAGAAAGAGACAGGTATTTCAGGGGGCATCTTTGAAGATTGCAGGCAATTTATTTAGTTTCAACAGAAAGAACCATCTGTATAAGGTCTCTAACTTCATAGCATTTGTGTGACATGAAAAGTTTTCCCTTGAGTTTTCCCAGGATTAAAGGGAAAAGGAGAACATTCTTGTTTGTTTTGTTTGCTTTGTTTCCCTCTCCTAATTTCACATTTTTGTGAAAGCCAGTACTCAGATGCACCAAGAACAGGTTGTTGATATAATAAGTCAAGCCAGATAAATTCACCATTTCTTAATAAAAATTAATTACTAATATTCACATCCTGCTAAATTTTAAAAAATATTCCACATACCTCAGGAGGCCTCAGGAAACTTACAATTATGGCAGAAGGTGAAGGGGAAGCAAGGTATGTCTTGTGTGGAGGCAGGAGAGAGTGAGTGAAAGAGTGAGGAAGTGCCACACTTAAAACCATCAGCTCTCCTGAAAACTCCCTCACTATCATGAGAACAGCATGGGGAAACCACCCCACCAAGATCCAGTCACCTCCCACCAGGTGCCTCTCGTTAGGTGGGATTACAATTCCAGATGAGATTTGGGTGGGGACACAGGGCCAAATCACATCAACTTCTCTTCATATCTTTATTTCCACTGGGCATGGTCAAATAATTAGTCAAAATAATAATGTTTATTTGAATGAGCTGTGCCAGTATTCTTCTGTGTTGACCATCATTTTGCCAGTTACTCACAGGAGCATACATACTCCAAATCCCCTCTTTGCATTGGGAACTGTAACCTTGACTGCAGTCACTTGTGGATCTTCCACTGAAAACCAGAATAATAAGGTTCACAGAGCTCATGCCTCTGATGGTATGAGCTATATGCAGTATTTAATATAGTTAATCTAGCAAATTACATGCAATGTATAATGTGGTTCTAATGTTAACTTTCCATCTCTCTTCCCCAAGGATTGGAAGAAATGCCTCTGACTTCCTTGAATGTGTCCTCATCTTCCCATGTCATTTATGGACTTCATTATTCATTGGTCCCTGTCCCAACTCATTCTATTTCTCATACTTCTTTGTATCAAAAGGAATATTTCATTTTGATTAGGTTTATTCTACAGGGAATTCTAACCTATGGTGGTTCAAAGTACATGTTTTCAGTAGAGGGCTTAACAGGCTTTCCTAAATTCAACTTTTATAGCATTCTTTAGTATAAGAACATGAGGAATACTGTTCCTCTTTCAACACATGCTCTATAGTAATCAAGACATAACCACCAGTTTCAATAGTAATAGCCTCCCTCTTCTGCTCTGCACATTCTCTGACTTCTGCTCTCTGAGTGATATTATCAATGCGTGGTATGTGTGTACTGGGGTTTAGAGTTCCTGCATTTTGGTAAGGGATAGAACACAATTCTAGGGTTAGTAGCACCTGAATTCCTTGCAAATGCTTTTATTGACACTCGATATGGGTTTCACAGAGGTGCTCTGGACATAGGGAGGGCCCAGGTTAAGAGTATGACTGTGCACATCTACTTGCATTATTGCTTCACATAGAAATGTAGGCTGGGAATTGTAATCACATTTGTGGGTCAGTTCACAGAATCTCTGTGCATATAAAAGCATGAAATAGACTCACTGACTTTTTTTTTAATTCAGAAAATATTTATTATTATTATTATTTAATTATACTTGGGCTCTGGGGTACATGTGCACGTCCTGCATCCTGCAGGATTGTTGTATAGGTACATACCTAACAAAGTAGTTTGCTCTCTGTTCCCCCCACCTCCTGTTGCCTACATCAGGCATTTCTCCCGGTATTATCCCTCCCCATTCTCCCCGTCCCCACTCCAGCTGTTCTCCCCTTCTCCTTCCCTCCCCCAACAAGTAGCCCTGTGAGTGTTATTCCCTTCTCTGTGCCCAAGTATTCTCATTGTTCACCACCTGCCTGTGAGTGAAAACATGTGGTGTTTGGTTTTCTGTTCTTGTGTCAGTTTGCTGAGAATGATGGTTTCAAGGTTTATCCATGTCTCTACAAAGGACACGAACTCATTGTTTTTTATGGCTGCATAGTATTCCATGGTGTATGTGTGCCACTTTTTTTTTTGTCCAATCTATCATTGATGGGCATTTGGGTTGGTTCCAGGTCTTTGCTATCCTAAACAGTGCCGCAGCGAACATATGTGTGCATGTGTCTTTATGACAGAACGATTTATAATCCTTTGGGTATATACCCAGTAATGGGATTGCTGGGTCAAATGGAATTTCTATTTCTAGGTCCTTGAGGAATTGCCACACTGTATTCCACAATGGTTGAACTCCCATTGTGGAATAATAATAATA
>CAUYLG010028315.1:0-29574 GCA_963573385.1 Cacajao melanocephalus | reverse complement strand
TATTTTGGCTTTTGTTGCCAATGCTTTTAGTGTTTTAGTCATGAAGTCCCTGTCTATGCCTATGTCTTGAATGGTTTTGCCTAGGCTTTATTCCAGGGTTTTTGTGGTGTTAGGTCTTATGTTTAAGTCTTTAATCCAACTGGAGTTAATTTTAGTGTAAGGTGTCAGGAAGGGGTCCGGTTTCTGCTTTCTGCACATGACTAGCCAGTTTTCCCAACACCATTTATTAAACAGGGAATCCTTTCCCCATTGCTTGTTTTTGTCATGTCTGTGAAAGATCAGATGGTTGCAGATGTGTGGTTGCCTCCAAGGCCTCAGTTCTGTTGCATTGGTCTATATCTCTGTTTTGGTACTAGTGCCATGCTGTTTTGATCACTGTGGCCTTGTAGTATAGTTTGAAGTCAGGTCGCGTGATGCCTCCAACTTTGTTTTTTTTTTTTTTTGCTTAGGATTGTCTTGGCTATGTTGGCTCTTTCCTGGTTCCATATGAAGTTTAAAGTGGTTTTTTGTTATTGTTCTGTTAGATTTTCTATTTCTTCTTGGTTTAATCGTGATAGGTTGTATGTGTCCAGGATGTATTGCTGTACATTAGCTTAACTTTTCAAACACATGACCATTAAGTAAACATAATTATTCTAGGTCAAAACTGCTTTATTTCTGGCTTAAGATATTTTAGAACTGCAATTCTACATTATTTGTAGCTTTCTGATAAGTAGCATCTTGAATTCTTTAGTTCTAAATTCTAAGTAGAAATTAATTTTTAATGTATTTTAAATGCATATTTTATGTTGAATGCTGAGTTGATATGCCTTTTAGATAAAATCCTCAGCAATCATTAAATTCAACTACATCATTTTACAAAGGAAGGAACTTCCTCTTAGAAAATTAAAATCACCATTTTCAGTGATACATAGATATTGGAAGCTTCAATTCTAGAATACTAGGCTAACTTCACTTTCAAAAAAAGGCTTATTGTTTCTATTGCCATGTAAGTTTATATCCTGAAGTCTTAAGTGAATGGAAGACCACATTTTGTCGTTAGAATGTTTTCCTTTAACTGATGAGATATCTAATTAACATTTTCAAGGTAAAATTTGAAGCAAATAAAGCCAAAATAAACCATTATAGAGAGGGTTAATTTGTCTCAATAATGGAGATAATGCTATGTGCTTTGAGGAGTTTGGGTTACTTTTAAAGATACCAAAGTGTAGGACCAAATTTTAAAAAGTCAATGAAAAATACTTAGTTGAGCCTGCTAATGAAGGGTTCTAAAGTCAGTACTATTGCATCTGCTAGACCTGAAAAGAAAAGTAGAGGCAACTGAGGAAGGTGCTGAGTTTAGAGGTACAGCAAAAGAAAATGTGTGGTTTCAGAATGTTTAGACTAGGTCTCTGGAAATGAAACTTAGCTTAAATTACAATTCTTTATTTCTTTGGTATTCAGAAGCAACAAAAGCCACCTGACAATCATTGGATACCTCCTGCTGTTGAAAATGTCCAAGGAAAAGAAACAAGACATTGTATCTTATTGTTTCATTTCAGTAAGTTTACTTTAAGTTCCTAAAAATAGGGGATAACATGACCAGAATTACCAATAGCTTAGAAATATTATTTATGCCTTTACTTCTCGCTTTATTTCTTCGGAAAATTTCTGTCATTTTCTAATATTGCTGGTTGTTTATATGAATAAAAATCTGCTAAAAGAAACTCATATTTAAAACATGAGATTTCCCATCTATTATAAAAAGGTATTATAGTATGAATAAAGCAAAACAGCCAATTGGTAATTGTTTTGAAAATGAACCTATGAAAATTATGTATAGCCAATATTAGAAAATCCATAGGAGGACTGCAGTGTTCCTTTGGAAGGCATTCCCTTATGATTAACTATTATTTCTCAATTATTATTACTCTATCATGAAAAAATAATCATTCAATTAAATTAATGACAGCTAGAAACACCCAGAAGCACATAGGATAATAAAGAAACGTTATTTGGTGATAACTTTAAAATGGAAATTACCCTTAAAATAGAAAATCAATACATACATAGATTTGGCCATAAGTGATGACATAGGCCAGTATCTTAACAAATGAGAACAAAACCAGAAACTCAAATTTAAAAGACAGACTTTAAAGCTACAGAATATGCAGTTAAATCATTATATATTCAATAAACTGTGAATGTGTGCGTGCATTTAAGTAACCATCTGTAGAACACACACTATGATAACAGTCTCCAAGTAAGTGTATGCTTTAGCAAATATGAATCAATAGGGTCTTCTATTAGGCAAAGGACAATACGTGCATCACTATTCAGAATGCTTTCATTACAAAAGGTAAAGGCACTACATCTAGATTTCTAGTGATAGGATTCTTTTGAATTGAATGCTCGATTAAAACTGTACAGCAATATTTTAAGATTGAGTGTAGTAGAAAACACTAAAATGCCCAAAATGTACTTAAACAGTACTTAACAGAAATTGGTAAAATAAATTAGTCCTTACATAGTAATGTCATGGGATCTTGGGGTGTCAATTCACCAGCCAGAAACCTCTGTGGCTGGTGGCACCTTCTGCCTGAGTTTGCTCGTGCCCAGTGGGCTCATTCCATCCACTCAGCCTGGCAGGCTTCACTCAGCTTGTGCTACCAGCCAAGATCCCACACCTCCAAAGGGCAAGCCAAGTGCCAAGCAGTGAGGGGTGTGTGGGTGAGCAAGCACAGGGTCCAACCACTACTTACAGTCAGACATGCTGACTGCTATGGCAGGGAGAGCAGGTCCAGGTGCTCACACAGGTGTTGGCTCTGTGTGAGGCTGTGCTGAACCGGATGTACTTACTGCACATGGCTTCCACTGCGGGCACCTGTGTCTGGATGAGGTGAACACTTGTGGAGCCAGGAAGCTTGCAGATGCCAGGAACCGCAGAGCCGCAAAGAGGATGTTACAGCCAGGGCTCAGGGAGCCTCAGGTCTTGGTTCCCCAAAGGGCTGCAGCTCTTCTCTCCTTCCTGTCACACACAACACAATGTGTGGGGGTGTTCTGGCCCTGCTTGTATTACTGCTCTTTCAGTCCCACCATTCAGCAGGTCCAAAGTTCTTGTCCCACATCCAGGAAGAATGAAGTACACCAACACCTGGAAGGTGAGCAAGGCGGAGAAGGGCTTCACTGAGTGACAGACCAGCTCTCAGGAGACCCAGATTGGATAGCTCCTTTCCACAGACAGGTAATCCCAGTGAGTGTCCAGGTCTCAGTTGAGAGGAGATCCAGAATGAGCGGTGCCTTTCTGTAGGCAGGTCATCCCTATGAGTGGAGGAGACTGAAAATGGGTAGCTCCTTTCCACAGATGGTAGTCCTGATGTCTCTGTGAGTATGGCTGATTCCAGGGGTTTTTATGGGCTTCAGAAGAGAGGAAGTGTGTGCTGATTGGTCCATTGGTAGCCATGGGTGGGCCTGTATAAAAGCACCATAAGTTCTCACTTTGGGCTGTAGACTTCAACCAGAACTGACAGCCCAGCCCCTATGCTTGAAGGTGGAGCTTCACTGGGGACACACCCCTTTCCATCCAGGAGCCTGCCTCCTGCTGCCATTAATCATGTTGTTCTTGGCACCCAGGTTGTTTATGGTGAGAGGTGCCTGGAAGCCCCTGCCAGCTGCCCTCAGCACCCTCTTGGGCTCCCTCCTGTGCTCCTCAGGGCCCAAAGTCTGGAGGGGGCCTAAGCAGCAGGGGACTGGCATGCCAGTGCTACCCTGAGTGCGTGCACATCCAGCCAGATCATGACAGTGCCCAGGCTCAGCCTCAGCTTTGTAAAATCAAAGTATACGCAGGGAGCAGAAAGAGGTCAGGTAGCCAGAGCAGCACTTTCCAGCCCCCAGGGCAGGGAGGTATTCCCAGGCATTCCTGGGAATGCAGGGATGTATGGCTGGGCAGCTGCAGCTGGCCACAGCAGGGCAGGGCTCCCTCCTTGCCAACTCAGAAGGAAGCGGAGCTCCTACCTGTTTCCAGCTCCTGTTCCTGCCCACTCAGTGGAGCACACATGGAGCACACAGCCCTGGATGTGCTTCCCCTGCGGCAGCTGGTGTCTCCACAGCAGTTGCTCCAGATGGGCCCTCACTACTATCAGTAATATATAGATAGAAACATAAATATTTGTGAACATATCTAATATACAAGGTATTAGGAGAAATACCTAATGTAGATGATGGGGCGGTGGATGCAGCAAACTACTACCATGGCATGTGTATACCTATGTAACAAACCTGCATGATCTGCACATATATGCCAGATCTTAAAGTATTAAGGAAAAAGAATAAAGTCCAATTTATATTTCTTTACTATGATCACACTTTGAGTCATTTTTAAACACAAAATAGTCAATAGATTTGCAACCCTTCCCCCAAGTTAAGAAGCATTATTAGAGTATTTATTTCTTTTTTGGAACATACACTATCTTATTATAGGTGGTAAAAGAGTTAGACCTTCTCTAGCATTCTGAATTTTAGGAAATATTAATTCATAACATTTTATAAAGATTCTTTAATGTAGTTTATTGAATATGTTAAGTAGAACAGTATGATATAGAACAGTGATTTTCAACATGTGTTTAGATTAAGATTTGCTAAATATTACTATGTGTTATTATAAAATATATTTTATAGTCAAATGAGTTAGGAAAATACAGGATTAATCACTCCAACTGATTTCCTTCTCTACAGGACTTCAAAGAGCAGTTTTAAATAATCAATTCAGACCTAGTACAGTGACTCACACCTATAATTCTAATACTTTGGAAGGCTGAGGTTGGAGGTTGCTTGAGGGCAGGAGTTTGAGGTTATAGTAAGCTATGATTGCTCACTGTATTCTGGCTGGATAATAAAGCAGAACCCTGTCTTTAAAAAAATCAACTTTATTAAAAATATTCAAAATTAGGGTACGTTCTGAAGATTTTTCCAAGCTTATTTGATCAATATACTCTTTCAGATGACTTCTTATAGGATCGGAATTCAACAGAGGTCTCTTTAGGAAAATATATATTTTTTAAGAAAGAATCCTGAGTTAGCCATTTATAGTACAGCATAGCATAGCATAGTTGGATTTCACTATCTGCCGTGAACTACCTATAGGACCTCATTTAGTCAAGTAACCCTTTATGCTTTTTGTAATATGTCAACTACCTTCATATATTACATTTTGAAAATAAAAGATTAAATGTGAATAAACTTTAAGAATACACCAAAATAAATATACACCGCTTTTTAAACTATAATGAAATAACATACAGTTTGCATTATGGCTATTGTGGGGACCTCAACATTCTATACTTCAGCTGCATATTAGAATAACTCTGGAAACTTTAAAAACAACCAATGTCCAGGCTTCTTCCTAAATCAATTAAATGAAGATCTTTGGATTAAGGCCAGACATTGATGTTTTTAAAAGCTCTCAAGATGATCCTAATGTACATTGAAAGTTGAGAAGCACTGCTATAGACTATCTCTCTAAGAAAAGAAATCAACTCTCAGCCTAACCAGAATTGTCCTAAAGGAATAAATTTTATCAGATAAGAAAGCATGTTCCTTATTTTCTAGTATCTGTTATTTGATACAACTTAGTGTCCTATGCTAGTTATTGGGCTTTATCTGACAAAGACTCCTCATGATGTGGGACAGAATCTGAGAGTAGGTGAAAGCAGAGGTGACTGGCCACAGAATGAAGGGTAATGGTGCTGATTTACGTTGACTTGATAGACAGGTGAGTGTTTTTCAGTCATAAAGTGGGATGTGGAGAAAATGTGTCATAATTGTCCAAGGAGTCATATTTACATCTGGCCAATTCCTTTTCCTCCTCACCCACATACATCTTTATAAAAATGTCCTAGAAATTTTGTTTTTCTTACATCACTGACTTGAAAAACATTAACCTGGAAAATTTATTTCAAATTCAGGACCTCTGGTGAGCTTCACACTTATCACTTAAAATGTATTTAATGGTGAAAATGCAAGGACTATCAGGAAGAAAAACACTGTAGTATAACTTCATTATTAACTTGGTACAAAAAATTAAGAAAAGAAAGATTTGAAAGATTTTGAACATCAGAAAAGAAAGCAATAAATACTGAGTAGGTATGAGGTATGGAGGAAAACTGGCATATATTTAAGGAGCTTGAATCATTTAGGGCAATTTTTACCTATTTGATAACTTATTCTCTTTCTGAGACTTGTAAGAAATGTCAGTGTTGGACAGACAAATTCACAAAGCCACAGGGAGAAGAAAAGGCACACAAAAGATTTGGGGCCTGAAAAATTGTGCTCTACACTAATTTCATATATCCTTTATTATCATCAAGACTCCAGGTCTTATTATATATGAGATTATATTTTCTTGTTCAGAAAAATATTTCCAGTGGATTTATTGCAACAAGTAGCTAAACTGTTTCTGGAAACAGTAGTAAAGAAATCATTTTAAAAGCATAGCTTTCCTACTTTTCAAATCTAAACCACACAGCCACTATTAATTAAGTTTACAGATTTCCAAGTTCCTAATAGTCTGGTTTGGTTTGAGTTAAATGTATTTGTTATCTTAACAGCTTTTTCCTTTAAACAATTTTATTGTTCAAAATTACTTTATCTGGAAACCCTTGCTATTTCAGCAAGCCCTCATATCATAGCAGCCATGAATCAATAGCGCACTATTGAATTTTGAGAAATACTGACTAACCCTATTGCTACAGCACAGGATTTCCTTCTAACTAGCAATTAAATTGCCATGTAAGCTAAAATCCATATTTTGAAATCATCACCATAATGTTAGCTTGTTTGATTCCTAGGCTTTCCAAATATACTTACTGTTCAAATGTACTGTTACTAAAAGATAAAAATCACAAAACTAAATCCAGGCTTCCTCATCTCTAGCTTCTACTTGTCAAGTCATGGTAGCCTGAAAATATTTTATTATTGTTTTGAGAGAGAAGTGAGTTCTGGGTACCAAATAAAATAGAGATGTATTTAATGTAGTCAGTGTTATGATTCATACCTTAGTCTGCCTTAAACAGAGGTTTTTGTGGTTTGAGATGTGGGTAGAAGAGTGTAAAAGGAAGTACCTGAAAGCTATAGGCTGTGATGGGTTAAAGGGTATCAGAGGATCATAGAAATGGCAGCCAGCTACTAGTCCTGCTGAAACCTTGACTCTTGACACCCACTCAGTAATAGGAAAATTAGTCACTAGTTTTACATTAGTTACACAAGTTAACATTTTTCCAGGCCTTCTCAAGGGATTGAGTTGCCAAAAAATTACATTTAATTACAAAAAATTGCAGTCCCAAACATTATTTATATGTTAATTACATTAAAACTAATATTAAGGCTAGTGATCAAGAGGTAAAATAGCTCAAAGGGATACTTTGGTATTTGAGACAGTGTGAAGGATCAAGCTACCTGTTTTGCTATGCTGTTTTGGTAGGATGGACTCTGTCTTATGAAATTTCCTCCACATAGAATAAGATAACCTCAAAATCACAAAACTTCAAATATTGGCCACCCCAAATCAATTTATATGTGCTTTATGCTTTAGAACTCAGAATTTTTAGAAATTCACTTTCCCTCTGAAGTTATTGGCAAATGCAGCAATCATTATTTGGTCTCAAGAGAGTACCCTAATATTTAACTCTACCCAGGTCTCCTCTAACAATAAAAAGGAATACTCTAATTCATTGAAGTGAATAAGATTTATTGAAACACAAAGTTAAACACTTGAAGATAAAAAGTGTATCAGCATGTTGAATAATGTATATTTTTTTTCTAATAAATAGAGATAGGTAGAAAGAAAGAGAGAAAAAGAGATCCTTAACTGATTACCAAAGATATGAAAAAAGGCATTAAGAGGTGTAACATACTTTTACAGAAGCAATGAAATTTGTGGCTCAGAAATCTATAAAATAGGCTGCAGGAAATGTGTAAATCCCACTGCCTTCTGGCCTTCATTATTTCTAATTATAAGCAATTTATTAATTGCATGGCTGTTACTCTGGATGTTGTTTCTCTCTTATGGTTTTTGAAGAATTTCTCTTTGTTTTTTAGCAATTTGACTCTGATATATCCAGGTTTTGATATTTTTGTGTTTATTCTATGTAGGAATTGTTCAGCTTCTTAGATCCATAAATTAATATTTACATAAATGTGGGATATTTTTGAGGCTTATGTCTTCAAATATTTTTCTGCCCCTCCATTTTTCTCTCAATCTGGCAATCACATTACATTTATGTTGAGATGCTTGATATTTTCTTACAAGTCTCATAAATATTTTTTATCCCTATTCTTTTTTCTTTTTCTTTGTTTTGTTTCTTTTTCTTTCTTTCTTTTTTTTTTTTTTTTGAGATCAAGTCTCATTATGGTGCCCAGGCTTGTCTTGAATTCCTGGGTTCAAGTGATTCATCCACTTTGGCCTCCCAAAGTGCTGTGATTACACGCATGAGCCAATATGTCCAGCTTCTCCCTATTTTTTAGATTGAATAATTTTCACTGGTCAATTTCAAGCCTATTGATTCATTTCTTTTCCGTCAGGCTCAAGACTGTCTGGTAAATTTTCTGTTTCATTTAATGTACTTCTCAATTCTGAAATTTCTATTTGGTTCTTTTTTCATGCATTCCTATGTATTTACTGAGATTCCCTATTTTCTGAGTTATTGTCATCACAATTAAATTATTTAAACATTATTTTCTTTGGTTCTTTGAATATAGTTATAATAGCTACTTTGAAGTCTTTTTCCTTGAATCCAATATCCAGGGTTCCTTATAGATGGTGCCTTTTTTTAATCCTGAGTACTAGCCACACTTTTAGGTTTCTTTTCATGCCTTAAGAATTTTTGTTGAAAATTAGACATTTTAGGCAACATAACAACTCTGGATTCCAACTTTTATCCTCTGTGTTTTTATTGTAGCAGTTTGGTTCATTTGGTTGTCTGTTTAGAAACTTGTCAATACTAAATATGTATCAAAAGCAAGAGGATAAACTTAAATGGGCCCTGAGTAGCCAAATCTGGGAAATGTGAAAATCAAAATAAATGATGTAATGGCAATAATATAATACATTAAAATTGGTAAGTTCATGGAAAAAGAGGGGAGGGCTCTTAAGAAAGTCTTGATTTCTGACAAGTTCCTTGGAACAGTAAGAAATCTTGTCTTTTCCTAGTGGGAATGCAAACTGGATTAGTCACTTTGGGAGACAATTTGGCAGTTTCTTATAAAACTAAACATAGACTGATATAACCTGGCAAGCCACCGTTAGGTATTTATCTATCTGGTTTGAAAACTCATGTTAACCAAAATTTTGCCTTTGAATATTTACAGCAGTTGTCTCCAAAACATGAGAGTAGCCAAGATCTGTTTCAGAAGATGAATGGATAAAATAACCTCTTATACATCTGTACAATGGAATTAAATTCAGTAATAAAAAGAAATGAACACAATGACATTAATAAATTTTTCATTTATATTGCTAAGTGAAAGAAGCTTGGGTGAAAAGGTTATATATCATGTCATTCCATTATATGACATTTTGGAAGAGGCAAAACTATAAAGACAGAAAATCTTATCAGTGGTTTCCAGGAGTTTAGGCAGTATTGTATAAGTGAAGTACAGGAGATTTTATTGCAGGAGTATAAAACTTTTGTGCGATACTGAATTTGTCAAACATGTAGAACTTTAAATCCAAAAAGTAAAATTTAATGGATGCAAATTTAACTTGGGAGGTCAGGGAATATTGTAGTAAAATAATCTAAATAAATTACAAATGTATGACATCACTGGAGAAATTAGGGTGAAAATTTTCTCACCTAAGTGACTTTGGAGAGAAGTGGAGACAGTAACACTGAAGAAAATGTGAACTGTGCATAAATACTGTACTCTGGTTGGTGAACTTGTTTCTCTTAGGTCTATGAGTTAGCAATTCTGAAACCACTATATATACATATTAGGACTGAACAAACACATAAACAAATTGTAGATAATGAAAGCCTTTTTTCTCTTACAGTCAAGGGAGTAGGAATAGAACAAACCTTTTAATACCAAATTAAGTTGGAGACAGTATAAACTCATGTTTAATTTAATAATAATTAAAATTTGACATATATAAATACTTATGTATGCATATATAAGGCATAATAGAAACAAAATTCCAAACTGTGTCCTCTGAAAAAGTACCCCAGTAGCAATGAGCGTACTGAGAACCTAGTATGATCTTAGTTTCTAATAGAAAATAGGGCTCCTTGGAAAAAATGGATCATTACAAGTCTAGGGCAGCAAATATGCAAGGTGAGCCTAAACAATTTGTTAATACCAGATTGTAAGAAAGTGTTTAAAAAACAAACAAATGACATCAGCCTTAGGAAAGAATTAATGACAAAGTCCTCTAAAGCAATGGCAACAAAAACAAAAATTGATAAGTGGGACCTAATTAAATTAAAAAGCTTCAGCACATCAAAATAAACTGTCATTGTAGTAAACAGAAAACCTAAAGAATGGGGGAAAATATTCTGAAACTATATCTCTGACAAAGTTCTGATATCCAGAACCTAAATAATTAAACAAACAACTATCAAATAACCTCAAATGGGCAAAAACATGAACAGACGAATAAGACAGACAAGTGGCCAACAAACAAATGACAAAATGTTTAACATCACTCATCATGAGAGGGAAGCAAATTAAAACAGTAAGGAGATATCTCCTTGACAGAGTGGCCATTATTAAAAAGCAAAAAAAAAAAAAAAAAAGAAAAACAAAAAACAGATGCGAGAGAGGATGTGGGAAAAAATGAAAGCTTATATGCTGTTAATGGGAATGTAAATTAGTTCAGCCACTATGGAAAGCAGTTTGGTGATTTCTCAGATAACTTAAGACAGTACTACCATGACTCAGCAATCCCATGATTAGGTATATAATAAAAATAAACAAATCACTTCACCAAGAAGAGACATGCACTAGTATATTCATTGCAGCACTATTCCCAATAGCAAAGACATGGAATCAACCTAGATGCCTATCAATGGTGGATTGGATAAAGAAAATGTGATACCTATATACTACGGAATACCATACAGCCATAAACAAGAATAAATATTGACCTTTGCAGCAACATGAATGCAGCTGGAGGTCATTGTCCTAAGCAAATTAACACAAGAATGGAAACCAAATGCCTCATGTTCTCACTTATGTGTGGGAGCTAAATATTGGGTACTCATGGCTATAAAGATGGCAACAATCAGCACTAGGGACTACTAGAAGCTGGAGGGAGAGAGGAGGGCAAGGGTTGAAAAACTACCTATCAGGTACTATGTTCACTACCTGGTTGATAGGATCAATCATAACCCCAACTCAGCATCATTCAATATACCTGTGTAATAAATCTTCACAGTACTCTCTGAATCTAAAATAAAGTTGAAATCATAGAAAAGAATGAAATATGTCAAAGAAGTACAGGAGCCAATTGAAATATCTCTTAGTGACAAAGCTGGAACAAACTGAGCAAAAAATAAATAAATAACATAGAAGTAGGTTCTAACCTAAAGTAAAAGTATCTATGAATTCATACTGATAATAAATAAATGACTGAATAAATACATGAAAAGGGAAGGATAGACAAATGTCCATATAGAAGATATAAAAACAGTTTAATATACCTTCCTTCAGAAAGTAGGTTGTGTGTAATGACTTTCTTCCAAAGACTAGCAAATAGAAAGAGGGGAAAGGAGTAACTTTGCAATTGAGAAACCGGAACAAACCCTGTCTGAGCCACGTAATCAAGGTTAACATCAATGGTGAAAAGTCATGTTAATAGCAGGGACTCTTGGCATAATATAATGTAGTGGCACTTTACCTCTGTGGTCTTTTTTCTCAAAAGTTAAAACCAGGTCTAGTCACTACAAAAACATTAGCCAAAACAAAATTGATGAACATTCTACAAAATACTTGATTAGTACCCCTTAAAATTATCAAGGTAATCAAACACGAGGAAAATCTGAGAAACTGTCACCATATAGGAACATCTAAGGAGACATGATGACTAAATATAACATGGTATACTGGATGAGATCCTGGATTAGAATAAGAATGTTAAGGGCTGGTATAGTGGCTTACACCTGTAATTCCAGCACTTTGGGAGGCCGAGGTGGGTGGATAACCTGATGTCAGGAGTTCAAGACCAGACTGGCCAACATGGTAAAACCCATCTCTACTAAAAATACAAAAATTAGCCGGGAGTGGTGGTTCATGCCTGTAATCCCAGCTACTTGAGAGACTGAGGCAGAATTGCTTGAACCCGGGAGGCGGAGGTTGGAGTGAGCCAAGATCGTGCCACTGCACTCCAGACTGGGCAACAGAGTGAAATTCCTTCTAAAAAAAAATAGATAAAAACTAAATAAACCAGCAAACTTATGGACTATATTTAGTGTCAATAGTCAATTATCAATTATCAAAAATGTATCATCTAATGCAAGATATTAATATCAAAGCACATTATTTGTGATAAATTAAAGAACTCATATATCTTGGAAAGTTTTCTGCAAATATAAAACTATTCTATAATATAATTTTTTTACAAAAGAAAACTGGAAAAACTTTAGTAGGAAAAAGGATGTTCATGTAGTTCCAAGGAGTGCCCCACTAATTGTTTTTCATTACAAAGAAGGAAAGGTATCTTTATGATGGAGAAATCTAGAACATATCAACTTAACCAAGTGATGAATTTTTTCCTTGCCAGAAACTGAAAAATTACATGCCGTATGTTTTTTGGTATGCTATACAGAGAAGGATACAGCATCATTTATGCTATGATTCTGATAAAAATATCTATTATGAATTTAATTATGAAGAAACTATTAGATAAATTCCAACGAAGTGATATTTCATAAAAATAACTAAAATTTCTTAAATATGTAGAAACTTTATTAGCTGAAGTTCTGCAATTAAAGTATTAACTTTTTTACTTAATGGTAATATTTTACCATAGAGTTTTTGAAAAGGGCTTCTTAGAATATGTGGCTTTAGTTATGTAAATCTAAGATCTCTTAAGCAGGATCACTGTGATTGAGTGGGAGAATAGAATACATATTTTGATGAGCTAATGTTTTCCTGTGTAGGTAGAAAAAAAAGAAAAAACCTCTTTCTAGGAATTTGGATTGCGTAAGTCAGAGATGGGCATGCATAATGTCAGTGATATAAACAATTAACACTTAAAGTTTATCTAATACTAAAGCATTGCATTGACTCCAAATATGACTATGACCAAATTTTTTATTCCACTTTATGATCTAGATATAAAATGTCTTTCAATGATTTTTCTCTGCTCCTACCATAGTCAATGAAACCACAGAGAAACTGAACATGTGAACAATTATGGAGCATAATATTTTTTGTTAAATGGAAGTGATTATTCATCTTTTAAAAATGTAAAACTGACATAATAACTTTTTAAGTATAAAAATTAATTTTGAATTAACATAACAGAATGACCAACCATGAATATTATGTGTGCCTAGAAAGGTAAGGCACTGCCCTGTAACATCATTTTATCTGGCTAGGCAGCAGAGCTTGTAGTTTTTTACTATGAACAATTTTCTTAATCGGATAATTAATATCAGCCATTTGTTATATTTTTAGAATGTTCTCTACAGACAAAAATGTAAAGACACCTTCGCACTACCACGTTTTTGTCTTATTTTGTTTTCAGTATTGTCAAATTTCAGTAAGTCTGTTAGAAAATCTTTATATTTCATACATGCTGTAAATAATCTGATCTTTTAAAATAGCAGATGTGTTTTTACTATCAAGTATTACAATTATATTGCTGCGTTTGAAGTGAGTTTTTTTCTTTCTTCCAACTTTGTGGTCTCTTTCCAAGCACATAGCAAAGACTCCCTAGAATGGGTTGACTGGGTTATTTGACTTTGCCCTAAGCTTTCCAAGGCCCCCTGTGGATGATTGTAAGAGGCACTGGGAAAAAAAGAAAAATGCCTTTTGCCAGCTAGTACTGAGGAGAGAAATAACACAGACACCTTGAGACTTATGTTCAATTAACCTTCCCTGCCTCTCAGCGTTTTCACAGCAAAAGCACTAACTTCCACAAAAGTTGTAAGCAATTCAACAAATATTTACAGAACTCCTAGTGGGGTGGAAGACACTCTGCCAGAGCCAGAAAGGGAGAAGAAAAGGGAAGGAAGAAACTGATGAAGAGAGGGTACAAGAGTCTAAAAGTTTGAATTTGGGAGTTAAATAAAATAGATTAACGAATTTTAACTCTTTCCTGTATTGATCTACGAACTTCAGCAAGTTAACATCTATAATTACTTTTTCTGATTTGAATAAGGCTAAAGGGATTTATGTAAAACTAAATGAATACCCTTTTAGTTTTAAATATATCAATAACAATAGAAATTCAAGTTAAATAAATTTAATAAAATTAATAAGTATAATATTTAAATATCAAAAATGTATTGCCTACTAACTTGTGACTGAGAATAAGAATTGAATCAAACTAGTTCTGGAAACCACATCAGACTTTGAAAAGATGGAAAAAACTTCCTGAGAGGAGATGAGTCATATAGATTGAACTAGATAGAGATCAAAATTCTAGGCTTTCAGGTGGAATTGAATTTGTATAGGTTAGCTATAAGAGTGCCTGGATAGTGTGCCAGAGACTGATCATAGCATTATTTTATTGAACTGCAGTCTGGGGGGGGCAGTCAAACATTTGATAGCAAATATATGAGACTATGAAATAAGTCGTTAAAGGAAGCATCAATTACACACAGAGGAGAAACCTAGAATAATTTATTCTAGTTGATGTGGGAGGGATTAGCTGGAAAGGTTATACGAGAGAGGTAGCACTGAGTTGAGTCTTAGAGATAACAGTGTTGGTAACTGAGGCAGGGATTGGGTGAGGACTTGATCAATATCAATTATATGGGCACAGGATGTATTGCAGAAACATGAAAGTATTAAAGAAATGGTAGATATGCCAGAGGGTCACAGTATGTTAATGTAATCAAGGATAAGTCTACATGTACGGAGGGCAGAGAATGTTGCACAGGTAACCTGTGGAGAAAGCCAATATAAGGGAAAAAAATTAAGCCTAAGGACTGAACCCTGGGGAATACCAACATTTAAAGTTGAGAAAAGGTATACAGATCTATAGATAAATGAACAATGAAAATAAAACATCTATAAAATAAGAAATAAATTAGAATGGGTTGGAAAGTAAAAAACAAGGAGAAAGTTAACACAAGAATGAAAAGTGAGTATCTGTAGCAAATGCTGCTAAGGTTTGAATAAAAAGGAAACAGATAACTAACAGCAAATTTAGCCACATGGATGTCTTTAGTAATTTGGAAGGGCTGATTTAATTGGTTGGTGTAGGTGAAAACCTCCACCAGTTTCTAGAGAAGAAAGTGGAGAAATTCAAGACAGAAAGTATTAACTGGCAACTTTCCCCTAATATTTGATTGTGTTATAACTTTCTAAACCAAAAAAAAAAAAAGTAAAAAAATGGCTGTAAATAGAGGGAAGAGAGAAATTACAGTCTGCATGTATACTGAGAGTAATCAGCATCATCGTTGACTTGACTAGGAAGAGTGCTCTAAAAATGTTTGAGATTCCAGTTGGAAATCGATGTAGCAATAGTCTAGGAGAGATATGATGGGTTTGAACTACAGCATCGGCATCGGAAGAGGGGGAAAATGGAAATACAAGTAAGACAATGTAGAAATAGAATGACTAAAGTTTAGTGATTGGCTTTAGAGGGAAAGTAAGCGGTAAAGAAAATGCTACAATATTTAGCTTTTCGATTTGGTTGATGCCATAGTTCACAAACAAAACGTAGGTAGTAATTGGTGACAGTTGAAGTGCGTGCCTGGCTTAGAACAATCACACAACCTCTGAGATCAGCCTCACTTCACTTAAATGAGCTTATAATGGTGAGATGTTTCTCAAATGGCCTAAAGTGAGCTAATTAGAGGAATTCTCTCTGACTTTGCAAACTGGAACTAGGAAAAAAGATTCAGTCAAAACGTCAAAATTTGAAGCTCAAATATGAATCCTTTGGACTAAATATTTGTCCTCCTGCCCACTGTAAATTTATATGTGGAAGTCCTAATCCCCTATGTAATATTATTTGAAGCTGGGGCTTCTGGTAGTTTACTAGATCATGAGGGTAGAGACTTTGTAAATAGGATTAGTGCCCGTATAAGAAGAGATACAAGAGAGATGATCTCTTTCTCTCTCTATCATGTGAGAATAACAGCAGTATGCAGGCTGTCTGCAAACCAGGTAGGAGACCCTCACCGGGAACCAAATGAGCTGACACCTTAGTCTTGAAATTCCCAGCCCCTAGGATGGTGAGAAACAAATTTGTGCTGTTTAAGCCACCCAATCTATAGTATTGTGTTACAACAGACTGAGCAGACTAAGACAATGGAAATCAGGAATTGTTGGCTATCATCTTCCTTACCCTATGAAGTGAATGGGATTTATTGGAGTTCATAAAACTGGCACTTATAAAGAAGGTGGGAAAACAAGGATACGAACACTTAACTATGGTTAGTCTAGTCACGCCCCAGTATATGTCCAAAAAATTCCTCTGTAAGTTAATTTTGGTGGAAATGATTTGTAATCCAAAAAGGACATGATGATTGAGTAGTATGATTTAATAAGTTAAATTTTGCAAATATTATGTTTAAGATACCAACAATAGCTAATGGATTTTAGAAATTCAGACCTGGAATTCACAAATGAGTTCAGACCTGCAGTTTCATGCTTTGGACTATTGAGGGTATAGTCAAACTATTGGGGAACTGTGCTCTACTTCTTTGGGTAGGCATGGT
The DNA here is from genome assembly GCA_963573385.1 of Cacajao melanocephalus. Lineage (NCBI taxonomy): Eukaryota > Metazoa > Chordata > Mammalia > Primates > Pitheciidae > Cacajao > Cacajao melanocephalus. The sequence goes on along the minus strand of CAUYLG010028315.1, from coordinate 12,706 downwards.
AGAAATACTTTTAAATGTGTATACTGAATCATATTGTAGAACATATACATCAGAAGCACAGCTGACTAAAGTCTACCAAAGATAAAAGTAATCAGAAATGTAAGGAGACCAAAAATGCCATTGTCATAGAAAGTGAGGGCATAACAATTTGGGGGAAGCAAATGTACTTAAGTGTGTGAGATTTTCTTCAAAGAAGTTAACTGTGATGAGCACTATCATAAAACCACTGGTTTTGAGAAAGCAGTTTCAGTTTTACTAGTAGGTACAAATGAGATAAGATCATAAGGTTAAGTTGATATGTGCATTGACAAAAAGGAGACAGTAAGCAAAAAGTACATTTGTAACTAATATCAAGAGCAAATATAGTAACAAGAGGGGAAATTCAAGGGTGGAAGAAAAATATCTTCCACCCTTAAATATCTTTCCACTCTCAATCTGAGTTATGCATGAGCGTATTTTTTTTAGATGAAAATAGGGAAAAACAGGATAAAAGGAGAGATTGAACATATAAAACTATGACCAATAGAGCATGGATAAGATTACCAATATGAGAGGGAAAATTAGCATTAGAAAGAAGGTGAGCCATGTCTTCTGTTAGAGGAAAGATGACCAACTGCAGTTAAAAGAAAGGTAGAGAGATATTTTAAGGTAAAAAAGTGATGGAATGCCTGCTTTGAGGACCCTAATTTTGAGAAATGTGACCAGAAATAGAAACATGAAAATAGTGACAAGGATTTAGATCATTTACCATAGCAAATAGGGTAGAGAATTATCCAGAAATGAACATGGTATGCCACATTTTTTTTTTCCTTGAAGCTGATCCTTCATTTCCAATTGATTTAAAAGATAAAATATCCAAGGACTGTGCCATCAAAGGAAACTAAGAGAGAGAACATATACTGGGATTTGCTTTGTGACCCATACCCTGAAGAGGGTGTCTCTGAATCCTACACCACAAGGAAAGACTGAATTTCTCACATGAGAGTGAGCCTTTCTAGAATGTTACCTTGTTATGTGAACAAGAGAAAAGGATTATGAATTTGCTGATGAAAGCTTTTCCATAAGAGATGATCAATTTTTAGAGAAAATTAATAGCTCCTACAGTGCTATTGTTTTGTCCTATCTTTATAACAAAGAGTTTCTGGAATGAGTCACTATTTTCATTTACAATAGAACATATTATGGAGCTTGGAACACTAGAAACATTTGCTACAGAGAATTTTAAACAAATATGCATGTATATAAAATACCATCCGTTTACAAGTTATGGATCACCTTCAAGTTTACTGCTGGTTCTTTGTTTGAACCCTGAATCAACAGAAAAGCACATTTGCTCTCCAGGCTATGACTCTGATACACGGAAACATTGTAATTGTTCCACATTCCTGAGTAATCATTTTCTGATGGGTTTATTGCCACCTCTGCCTTATCAGGGCATGGCACTGTTACGGACCCTGGTGATAAATTACCCTTTAGAGAGGGATAAGACAGTGCCACTTTAACAAGTGCAGTAAAGCACTTTTTATATTAGGAGAGTTCAGTGCATTTCCCATTCATCATACACCCTCAGTGATTTTACACAGATTTTACACTGTTGATTAGCTCATTAGTGGGGTTAATTGGATACATTAACTGGCAGAATTACAGCTTGACTATGAACCAGAGGCTGCAGCATTATAAATGACAGACAAACCACAGACACGCATGGCCAGCCTGAAGGAAGTTCTTCTCTTTGATTAACTTTCATTAGATTTTAATTCTTTTCCCCTCCCCACTCCTGCAATTGATTCCACGTGAATATTTACTATGGATTGGGTAAGTGAATAGATGACACTAATACACATTTCCAAGCCTGTCCTCTCCTTCTAAAGTAACTCCCTATAAATAATAAGAAAAAGTGCAATTCAGAAAAGTATAAAAATAGCCTGTGGGAAACCAAGAAATGATTGTTGCCTAGAAATTTAATGAATTCTCTTCTTATGAAAGCCATGTTTTTATTGAATTGTTGATTATACATAGTGGGAATTAATCTTTCTCTCATGGGCTGTAAATCAGAATCACAGAAAAAGCATTTAAAAATACAGACTCCTGGACCCTGCCCTTAACCCATTAAATAAAATCTTCTAGAGGTATGTTCAGGAATCTTTATAATTAAGAAATTCCCCAGGTGATTCTTACACAGTGAGTTTGGCACTGTGGTTAAAATAGCATGTCAGTTTGCATTAAACATCAAGTAGTGTGGAATACTGACTTAATTAAATGAAGTAAAGATATACATTACCATTTGAAGAAAGGCCACGAAACAAGACAAAACTTTGTAGCTCAAATTCTCTACCAGATACAGAATCTAAAGTGTTTGTGAAACTTTCTAAGGGGCTCTTAATCTATATTTCCTTTTTTTTCCCACTTCTACTAGTTATAGCTGCCATTATTAAAATAATTTTTTGGTTTTATTTTCCAAAGAAATTATATTTGCCTCAGTGAAACTCTAAGAGCAGAGAAGATGTAAAACTTACATTTTTGATTTGTTTGAGTGTGAGGTAAGATGATGTTTGTCGGGCCTTTGCAGCGTTAGATCTTCTACTCACTTGTGAGACAACTTAGGACATTCCAACTGCTCGAGGCCTCAATTCACTATTCATAAGTTGGAAATCAATTATATCTCATGTACCAGGCTAGCTATAAAGACTATATGTCATTTTACCTGATGCTTTGTGCACTTGTAAGAATGGTAGAAGTTGAAAAGGGTCATCTCCAAAGTAGGGGGACAGTCAGAGTCTGGCCAGTTAGGCAGCTAATTCACAAAGTAGAGGGTATTTAAAAAGTAAGAGACTGGGTGCGGTGGCTCAATACTTGGGGAGGCTGAGGTGAGAGGATCAACTGAGGTCAGGAGTTCAAGATCAGTCTGGCCAACATGGCAAAACCTCGTCTCCAGTAAAAAAATACAAAAATTAGTCAGACGCAGTGGTGCACATGTGTAATCCAAGCTATTCAGGAGTCTGAGGCAGGGAAATCGCTTGAACCTGGGAGGCAGAGGTTGTGATGAGCTGATATTGTGCCACTGCACTCCAGCCTGGGTGACAGAGCTTGACTCTTGTCTCACAAAAAAGAGCATTTCCTGTGAATAACACATGCAACATATATGGAAAAACAATCTGGGATAAAAGGAAACCTGTTGATGGTTGTAGCTCACTTCACCTCTACCTGCTACCCTTCAGGCAGACAGGAACAGGAACCATATAAACTGTCCATTGTAAAGGCAACCACTTAATGAGGAGACGACTGGAGAAAAGGATTGGTTTTCAGAAGTGAAAAACACAACCACAGGAATAGGATGAGGAGGAAGAAGAAAACTAAAAACTCTGTGGGTTCTTGGAGGAAACAAAGTCAGAAGTGCCAGGAAGAGCAAGAGAAAATGTCATAATATCAGTGGGGCAGGATGTGGTTGTGTAAAAGAAATATTATTAGGAAAATCTACCTAAAAAGGCATGGGAGGAATTACTAAGTTACCATGCAGGAGGGACTTCCATAAATGATTGATTGATTGATTGAGACAGAGTCTTGCTCTGTTGCCCAGGCTGGGTGCATTGGCTTAATCTGGGCTCACTGAAACTTTGACTTCCCGGGACCCAGTGATTCTCCCACCTCAGCCTCCCGACTAGCTGGGACCACAGACTTGGGCCACCACACTCAGGTAATGTTTCTATTTTTGGTGGAGATGGGGTTTCACCATGTTGTTCAGGCTGGTCTCAAATTCCTCAGCTCAGGCAATCTACCCACCTTGGCCTCCCAAAATACTAAAATTAGAGGTATAAGCCACTGCACACCTGACCTGATAAATGATTTTAGCAGAACTGAACCCAAAGGATTCATTCATAGTGATTTTACATTCTAGAATTTAGTACTAGATGTGCACTCCAGATCATGATAAACCTTTTATTTTACCTGAAATAAAATGTATCACGATGAAGATTGCTACTGAAATTTCATTATGTGAGTTGAAGGCAAATGCTCTCAGTGCTTTTCTGTAAGAGGAAAGTAAAGCTTTTAAGAGTCATTGTGACTTTTTTGAACAGAACACTGTGATGTTTTTAGGTAGCCAAAAGCCCATGAAATTGTAGCCCAAGCTCCACACACGTCAGAAGTACTATGTTTAAGAAACTTTAGGTGTTTTGGCATATTGTAACTTTTAAGACAAATTATTATTTATTCTATGTGAGAGGTTGCTTTCAAGCATTTGTTTTAATCTCTTTGATTGTATAATATTTTGTTTTAAAATATATTAATGAACTATTAGGTAACAATGGCCCAAAAGGTAATAATGTTATCTCTTAAAACTTAAGAATAAAGAAGTTTCCAAGCATATATATATATATTTTTTTAAATTTTCTCATAATGTGAGAGCCAAATAAAATGTAACCCAGTAAACAAAGTTCTTTCTGCTCAATCAAATCTTTCTTTCCTGAACTTCAGTCACATGCTCTTCATGCACCTTATGAGTCACTTATTTCATGTTCTGTCATAGTTATTCACATATTAACTTTATCTTTCTTCCTAGAATATATATTTCTGAAAGAGAGAAATTATGTCTAAAAAATTATAAAATAACCACACTGCTAATGATTATAATTCTCATAATACACATAAAGTTCTGTCAAGAGCAAAGAGTGAACCAAACAGAACATGGATTCTGAAGAATATTGATTACACACTCTTTCCAAATTCATGCAATGAATTCAACAGATCTCAAAGCCTAGATAAAAATGTATGGATACAAATGAATATTAAATTAACTGTTTTTATATCTTAGTGGAGTCTAAAATGATAAAAGTAAGGATAAATAAATGCATATTGTGAAGTGTATTGAACTAGAGAATTGGAGTATATTCTTGAGTATATTATAGGTTATTCTTGGCCATGCAGAGAAGAAAAACAACATGAAGGAAAATAGACTAAACACAAATTGAATAATGTATTGAAATGTAATCCCACAGCAAAACAAAATATATGTTTATGCAAAATGTAAGAGAAAATACCATTTTATTACTGTTTTGAATGGCAAGTGAGAATCAACGAAGAATGCTAAAGGTCAGAAAAAAAGCAGCAAATGTATTTCAAATATAAAGTATCTCAATTTGTATTTATCTATTCTAAAAAGCCTTATTATTTCCCATCTTCTACAATGGAGTTCACACTTTATTTCTCCTGGACACACTAGCACAATCACCTAGGACAGAAGCCAATCACCGAGTGCAGGAGGAGCATTGGGAGAGGAAACTCCACAAACGAATGGGGGATAGAAATGATCCTGTTGCTTTTTATCAGCCAAAGGGCCTGGCTGGACACTTTGGACACACAATGAGTTTTGTATCTCTACTACAGAGATATGACTTCCTTCACTTCTTTATCAGTTGACTCATTACCCATAGTTTCTGGGGCCCAAATTTCAACCTCAGGCTACTTCACTGGAGCCCTGCCACTGTTAAAAGCTATGTCTTCTCTTTCTAAGCCCAGAATCTTTTCCATACTCCTTTCTACCTGTTGGAAAGGAGGTATCTCCGAGCAAAATAAGCTAATGAATACTAGCTGCCTGACTTCATCTTGTCACATCTTGAGACCCTGCTTCAACTGGAGTCCACTGAAATCAATACCAGTGTGATATTCTAAGCCATCACACCCATTTAAATGTCATTCAAATTTGAGGAAAGTAAACCAATGACAGATCAGTTAAAATATTGAACATACCTTCTTGAAACTCAGTATGTTCACTCATGAATCACTCTTTCAGTTTTCTCGTTTCATTGAACAAATTTGCCTGAAAATTAATATAAAATAGCAATACACAGAAATATAATAAATGGAGTTATCATTGCTTAATATTTATAAAATATAAGCATGGATAAATACATGGATAGTATAGTAATAAAAACCAAACTGGCTAACTGCAATCTGGAATCTAAATCTTGTTTCTTCAGAGCTAACTTGTCCTTTGGAAAACTTCATTTCCTAGCAGAAGGCCTAATCCATAATAGGTACTCTACAAATGTTTGTTGCAAGGATAAGTGTTTGTCTATGCTAGAAGTTATTACCAAACAGAAATAAAATACACAAATAAGGCAGAATAGGCTCATGTAGTAAATAAATAGCTTCAGCTGAAAAAAAATCCAAAATACAATATTAGTTTCAAAAGCACAGTATGCTGATAATGAAATATATGTAGATTTATTTTGCCTGATTTAAGTAGTTTAGTTAGTTTGAGTACAGTCCTTGAATAATTTAACTGGAGTATAGTTTAGTTAGTTATAGTATATAGTTTGGGTTAAGTATAGTAGAATTTATTTGTAGTTTACAAGAATAAGAGTATATAGATGGTTGTGTGTGTGTGTGTGTGTGTGTCTGTGTGTTTCATTACATGATACATATTTGCATGTCTTTGAACCCAGGACAACAATCAGGTTCCATATTGTTTTATTGTTTACAACACAGATTTATTGGGAGTGCCTGTCTAGAGCAGTGGTCCCCAAACTTTTTGGCACAAAGGACTGGTTTCATGGAAGACAATATTCCTAAGGATGGAGTGAGGGAAATGTTTTTGGCATTAACTGTTCCACCTCAGACATTCAGGCATTGGTTAGATTCTCATAAGGAGCACCCGGCCAAGATCCCTTGCACGTGCAGGTTACAATAGGGCTCACAGTGCTATGCGAATCCAACACTGCCGCTGATCTGACAGGAGACAGAGCTCAGGTGGTAATGCTTGATCACCTGCCACTGACCGCCTGCTGTACAGCCTGGTTCCCAACAGGCTACTGACTAGTAGGGGTCCATGGCCCAAAGTCTGGGGACCCTTAGCCTAGAGTATTACATTAAAAAATTGTATAACCCTGTGTTTGGACTCAATAGAAAAGCTCCAAGTTGAAGTTTTAATAACTGCAAAGAAATTAGGGGAAGTGGTAGTATGTATGTAGTGTAGTCCTTTTTCTACACTTCCCGGAACTGGTGTGAGCTCTCTTTAGTATTTGGGATAAAACAAAGTTAAGTTCAAGAAATACATACATAAAACTAAAAATTCATTTCTTTTATTCAATTTATTTCAGAAATTGAATTAAATAAAAACAAATCCAAGTGTATACAATATTAGGCATCGGTCTTTTATAATCCCTACTATTAAGCTGTCTTGAGTTGTAACTATAGCTTGAATATGAGAGATCTTTAATGTCAAAAGCATTTACGATTTTGCATATGCACTAGGATCAAGTTGCGAATACAAAGTTGAGTAAGAGACAGTCACTGCTCTCAAGGATTTATGATTTAGAAGATGCGGTTGGCCACAAATAGTGCCAGCCTAAAAAGTGTAGAGAGCTTCATACAAACACTATTAGTGAAAACTGGCATTTGGCAGTGTTATCCATATATGTAGTTAGTCAGCATATGTATCTACTTACAGTCCTCTGAGAGAAAGGAATTAAACATCCAGATAATAGTTCATGCAGTCTTGAGACCAAATGGCTATTTTGTGCATATTCTATTCCTGTGTTTTCTTCCAGAATTGTGAATGCCATTCTGTCTCTCATTGCTGGCTCTGTGCTGCCCTAGATCACAGTGCTTCTTGAAGGCTGCTAGAGAACGAACAATTTTGTTTCTATTCCCAGGATAACATCTGTAGGAAAACAACTCAGGCAGATATGTTCAGTTATGCAAGCAAGTACCACTTTCTTTTTATCTTCAGAAAGTCATTTGAGGCATGATTATGCAGCACCTGCCAAGATGTTATTGGGTGTTTCTTTCTCTCTTAGGAAGATGTAGTTCTAATGACCCTAATTGTATTGGAAAGGAAAAGGGTCGTGATTAGACGGTTATAGTCTTGCTTTGGAAGGCAGATTTCTGCTTGAGACTTTTTATTTTCACTACAGCTTATTCATGTAAATGAGAAAAAAAATGCCAGACTCACACAAATCCTCCAAATAAAATGACACATACTCAGCATGTCAATCTGGATTTTATCTTCCCCAAAATGGATTCATCTCTACAAAATGTCCAATCTTTCCAACCATTCCACTGTCTTTCTGTTGTAATTAAGCACCTTTTAGTGTTAATTACTATAGTTTACTATGCTAAATTGCACTTACCTTTTATTATTTTGCCTTATAGTGAAAAGCATTTTCTTCATTAAAAATGGAGAACTGAATATTAAGCTTTGCTATGTCATCTCTTTTACTACCTATATGTACTTATTAGCCATTTCATAACCTGCGAATTGCTTACATTCCATCAGCTGAGACTGCTGATGCTGCCTTTGCAGTGCTCCATGATCTCGTTTTATATCCAATATCTGTCTCATTTGAATTCTTCTCTAGATAGGCTAACCTTCTTACTAAAATGAGTTTCATTTGATCTCCTCTTTACTGTATGGAATCCCCTCTTTGCTTCATATTTTGCACTTGGCCCTTGAGATTCACTCTCTACCCTTCTTTATCCTATTCTATGTGCCAGTAATTGACTCCTGTTCTGCAGCAGCTAGATTTCTTTTCAAGACTTAGAGTTACATTTGTTCAGTAGAAAACTCCAAGGAGAGATGGGTGGGTGTGCACAGATAACTGCCATTGCATTTAAATCTCTCTATTAGCTTGTGGTTACCAGTGGCTGGTTCCTTCACTACAAGCCACAGCTGGAGTTGGGCACCACCCTCCTATAGATGCAAGTCCTGCCATTTTCAATCCTAGGAGAGGCAGGGGTCGCCAGCTATTGCCAACCCATGTGATACTTCACCTTCCTTCTTCATCTCCCATAAGTGTGTCTATACAGTTGTAAAATGTCCTTTATTAAACTCTTTTCATGAGCATTTTTAAGTGTGCAATATATATTTCCTGCTAGATCTCTGCTAGGTACACCACTTGCCTCACGCTAACCAACATCGGCAAAGACGGAGAAGAGAACAAATGAAAATTTGGAAAGGCTGGGTACAGTGACTCATGCCTTAAATCCGAGAACTTTGGGAGGCTGAGGGGGCAGATTGCTTGAGGCCAGGTGTTTGAGAATAGCCTGGCCAACATGGTGAAAACCCATCTCTACCAAAATTACAAAAATTAGTCAGGTGCTGTGGTGCATGCCTGTAATCCCAGCTACATCGGGAGGCTGAGGCATGAGAATTGCTTGAACCAAGCAAAGAATTGAGGCTAAGGTTGCAGTGAGCCAAGATCATGCCACTGCACTCCATCCAGCCTGGGCAACTGAGTGAGACTTTGTCTCAAAAATAAATAAATAATTAAATAAATAAGAATGGCTATCATCAAAAAATCTGGAGACAACAGATACTGGAGAGTATATGGAGAAATAGGAACAGTTTTACACTGTTAGTGGGAGTATAAATTAGTTCAACCATTGTGGAAGGCAGTGTGGCAATTGCTCAAGGATCTAGAAATAGAAATTCCATTTGACCCAGCAATCCCATGACTGGATATATACCCAAAGGCTTATAAATCTTTGGATTAGAAAGACACATGCACACGTATGTTCATTAAGGCACTGTTTACAAAAGCAAAGACTTGGAACCAACCCAAATGCCCATCGAAGATAGACTGGACAAGGAAAATGTGGCACATATACACCATGGAATACTACACAGCCATAAAATAAGATGTGTTCATGTCCTTTGTGGGGACATGGATGAATTTGGAAACCATCATTCTCAGCAAACTGACACAAGAATAGAAAATCAAATACCGCATGTTCTCACTCACAGGTGGGTATTGAGCAATGAGAACACATGGACACAGGGAGGGGAGCATCACACACTGGGGTCTGTTGGGGAAGAACAGGGGAGGGACGGTGGGGGGTGGAGAGGTTGGGGAGGGATAACATGGAGAGAAATGCCAAATATAGGTGTTGGGGGGATGGAGGCAGCAAACCACCTTGCCATGTAAGTACTTATGCAACAACCCTGCATGATCTGCACATGTACCCCAGAACCTAAAGTACAATAAAATAAATAAATAAATAACAGATTTAAAAAGACAAAATATGGAAACTCTCATTAAGGAAACAGTGCATATAAGGAAGAAACAAATGGAAATTTTAAATGGAAAAAAATATGAATAACCACTGTGGGAACTGGCTAAGCATTGCATGGAATCTCTTTGCTATTTCTTATAACAACAGGTAGGTCTAAAATTATCTCAAAATGAAAGCTTATTTTAAAAATCTATTTTAGAAGAAGAAAAACATTATTTTACTTTGAAAGTATTAGTACTCAGGGTAAAAATAAAGGACCCCAAATAATAACTTTACATCATACCTTTAAACTCTAAACCATAGTGTTGACACTATTTTCGAAACCCCTTAAAAGTTATCCACATTTTTTAACCTAGAAACTGCCTCTCATTACTTTTACAGATTATTTGGTAAATGTACTTACAGGAAATAAATAAATGGCTATTTTTATTTTTAATTATCACACAACTAGTAGCAATATTTTATATATTATGGATATCAATGAGTAGCCATGGTCAAAATATATAGGGCCTTGGAGGACCTGATATAGATTTGAAATTTTATTATAATTTGTGAGTCAGGTTAAGATTAAGAGTAAGGTTTGGTTTAGAATTAGCCTATTATCTTTGTTTATTCTATCATTTACAAAATAATATGTTTCATATTATGTAATTTATTCTGTGAGAATTTTGATTTATGATTTGAGCTTACCTAAACTGCTTAAATAGGTTTTTGCCACCTCCAGATAATATAAAAATTCTTATACATTTTTCCAATATGTTAATACTTATTTTAACTTTACATTTAGAACTGTAATACATCCAAAATTTATTTTTTTATGTTAAAAAGTAAAAATACATATATTTTTCTTAATAGATTATTGGGCACCCTAGAATCATTTTGGAAACACACTTGCCTTCTAGTTGTTTGGCCATATTATTATTTCCACATAAATACTTTGATCAATTTCTTTACTTTCCGTTTTTCCACTGATATCTTAGATGTTTACTATAAAAATATCACACTATTCCGATTAAAGTAGCTTGGCAGCCAATGGGCAGATACCTCTTCACTATTTTTTTTTAATTATTATTTCTTTAGCAATTTCATACTATTTTTCCTTATGAACTTTAGAATAATTTGCTATTTTACAAATGTCCATTTTAATTCTGGCTGACATCAAATTAGATCTGTAATTTATATAACAAGATGACTATTTTTACAATATGATGCCTTTCATTTATTGTATGTATTCATTTATTCAGGCATGTATTTTCAAAAGTGCATTCAGTTATTATTTGTGTTTGTGTGTGTGTGTGTGTGCACAATTTTTAAATTAAGTTTTTGGTAATAGGATTAGGCCAGCACTATAAAATAAACTGAGAGATTTTTCATGATATCCTGTTATGAAACTTTCTAAAGCATGAAGGGTTTATTTGTCTGTTAAATATATGTTAAAATTCATAAGTAATACTACTTTGGCTTTGAAAATCTTTTCTTTTAAAGTTTTGAAATGTTCATTTTTTTAATCTCTTTTTAAGTCAGTTATTATAATACATATTTTGTTGTGAAGTCATCAAAGATGTCATACATTTGCACCAACTGTCACTTACAGTAATTGAAATCACTTTCCTGTTTGTAGTCCTATCCACTTTCTCAATTCTCAGGTTGTATGTATACTTTTTTAAAATCTCTTTCTTAATAACACTTTCTAAGGAAAGAGCAATTGACCTTATTAGAATTTTATATTAGTTTATTTTCTACTTTGAAGCTAATCTTAGCTTTTATCATACTCATTCAACTCAATATTTTTAGTTTATTTGTTGTTCCTTTTCTATTTTTTTTCAGCTTATAATATACATTCTTTTTTAAAAATATATATTTTACTGCATTTTAGATTTTGGGGTACATGTGAAGAACATGCAAGATTGTTGCATAGGTACATACATGGAAATGTGGTTTGCTGCCTTCCTCCCCATCACCTATATCTGGCATTTCTCACCGTGATATCCGTCCCCAACTCCCCACCCCACACTGTCCCTCCCCATTCTCCCCCAACAGACCCCAGTGTGTGATGCTCCCCTCCTTGTGTCCATGTGTTCTCATTGTTCAACACCCACCTATGAGTGAGAATATGCAGTGTTTGATTTTCTGTTCTTGCATCAGTTTGCTGAGAATAATGATTTCCAGGTTCATCCATATCCCTACAAAGGACATGAACTCATCATTTTTTATGGCTGCATAGTATTCCATAGTGTATATGTACCACATTTTCCCTGTCCAGTCTATCATTGATGAGCATTTGGGTTGGTTCCAAGTCTTTGCTATTGTAAACAATGCAGCAATGAACATTCGTGTGCATGTGTCCTTACAATAGAAAGATTTATAATCCTTTGGATATATACCCAGTAATGGGATTGCTGGGTCAAATGGAATTTCTATTTCTAGGTCCTTGAGGAATCACCACACTGTCTTCCACAATGGTTGAACTAATTTACAGTCCCACCAACAGTGTAAAAGTGTTCCTATTTCTCCACATCCTCTCTGGCCTCTATTGTCTCCAGATTTTTTTAATGATTGCTATTCTAACTGGCAGGAGATGGTCTCTCAATGTAGTTTTGATTTGCATTTCTCTAATGACCGGTGATGATGAGCATTTTTTCATATGTTGATTGGCCTCATATATGTCTTCTTTTGTAAAGTGTCTGTTTATATC
>CAUYLG010028314.1:0-13421 GCA_963573385.1 Cacajao melanocephalus | reverse complement strand
ACCTGACCTCGATGAAATGATGTTTAAATAGATGAGCTTGCAAAGGAGATAGAAAAGAAGCAGAGAAGTAGTTGGAAAACTAGAGAATATGACACACAGAGAGCACAAGAAAAGAATGCTTCAAGATGGAGGAAATGGTCTTTTGGTTCAGACATTGGCAGGAGCCGTTTTATGACGTGATGCAAGGAAGAAACCAGACTGGAGTGGATATAAAGGTGTTAGCAACATTTCTTCATGCCTTTTATCACATTACAATGTTTCATTAATTACTTGATATACAGTTTTGATCTTTCCATTGCTTAAAATGGGGTTACTTATGTGCATTGACTATGTGTTATCTCTGTTATCTCTAGTCCTAGTACCATACCTACCCTATAAAAAATGGTCAGTAAATATTTGAATGATGAATAAATCTTCCTTTGCAAACCCACTTCTCCTCCGATGCTTTCACCACTTTTACCTTCTGGTCTTTGGTTCTCTTTTTGCTTCCTGCACTTGATAAGTTGTCAGGTTATATCAGTTCTTTTTCAACATCTATGTCACAGTTTTTGGTTAGAAAAAATTAACTCCCGTTCTTCCAGGAAATTAAATCTTGGCAGGGTGTGGTGGCTCACACCTGTAATCCGAGCACTTTGGGAGGCCAAATCAGGAGTTGGGAGACCAGACTGGCCAGCATGGTAAAATGCTGTCTCTACTAAAAATACAAAAATTAGCTGGGCACAGTGGCGTGCACCTGTAATCCCAACTATTCAGGCCAAGGCATGAGAATCACTTGAACCCAAGAGGCAGAGGTTGCAATGAGATGAGATCGGGCCAATGCTCTCCAGCCTGGGCAACAGAGCAAGACTCCGTCTTAAAAAAAAAAAAAAAAAAAAAGGAAATTAAAGCGTAAGGATTAAAGTTCAATATTCATTCATAAAATCTGTCCCCCTTTCCCACTCTTGAGTGTACCTCTCCCACCCACAACCCCTCCCTGCTTTTGTCTTTCTCCCTTCCTCCTTCCCTTGCTCTTTTCTAAGAGTTCAAGTTCCATTTTGACCTATCTCAGTTTGTAGAACACACAAGTTGCAGAAGTTAAGAAAGAATCACTAATCACCATACTTCTCCCATGACAAGATATTTGAGAGACAGTTTGAGGGGGAAAGAAATAGATTTAGATGGAAACTAAGAAAACAAAAAGGGGGGTAATATTGAGGAATAGCTAAATTAAATAAAAGGCTTAAATTACAAATTCTGTGAGTCTGGTAACTTCTTTTCTGGTTAATGACACCAAAAGAAAATTAACAAAAGTTATGAAATGAGGTGTTAGCTAGTGCTTTTTTCTACGCATCCATGATGATGTTTTAATCCTTAGATACCCATTCACTAAAAGGACTTGACTGAGCTTATATGTCCTGTGGTACAGTCAGTCCCTCAGCACAGAGCACTGCCTGGGCTGCTGAAGGATGAATCTGATTGAGGCAGGAAGCACCATCTATAATGGAGGCGTCATCTATAATGGCGGCCCGCCTTTCCCTCTTGTAATGCTCAGGGGAAGAGCGGCTTATCTTCAGGATGGCCAATTCTTTATGGTTAGTATCAGAAATGAGCCTATCAATCAGCCACATGAGACCTTTAAAGGGGCAATAGGGCCATAAACTTTATGAAAAAGGCTAGAGATTGCATTCAGCCCTCAAGCAGATACACAATTACCCTAAACCCAGTTCAGGGCAGGGAGACTAAATCTTCCTCTTAAAAAAAAAATCAAGAGCAAAACTCATGAAGTCGAGACCTCCCATACTCACCATGGTTTTTAAAAGCTAAGAGGTAAGAGCAGTTGTCAGACAAATCTTTTCTCTGATAGCTATGCAAAGAGAAGGATAAGGAAGAAGGAAAGGAAAAAGAGAGAAGAAAGCAAACAATTAGACTAGATCAGGACTGGGAGAAAGACAGATATTTTTGGAGTCTATAAATACTTGCTTGTTTTATGAAATAAACTCATTGATATTGAGGGAACTTGAAAAATCCCACTGATTTATTCACTTTAGGCAGAAGTTAAAGAAAATCTCATTTTCATGAGCTTTTCCTCGTATCACTCAGTTCCCTGGTGACACAGAAAGTAAACCTTTTCTAAGGGCTTTCCCAGACATTTTGACATTTTGTTGAATTAACTGGCATATATTGTACCAAATTTATATGCTGCATCATTCCACCCAAGCAAGGAATTATTTCCTATTGAATAGAGTTCTTAGGTCACCAGGAGAACTCTGGAAACTTCCTAGAGTGATCTTGCTTCCCCAGTCTATCTCAAAAATCCCTCATCTCACTGTCTACCACCTGGATATAAAGGCAAGAGAGCTGTAAATCTCAGAGGGAACTGCACTGTGGCTCCCTGTGTGTACACTGTCACAGCGTGTCATCTGGCATGTCAAGAACATCTGAAAGAGGAGGGAGGCAGGGAAAATTAGATGAATGAGCAGTCTTTTTGCTGGGACAATCGACTCTGTCTTGACCCTTCAGTAGCAAATATTCCACATACAAATGTTGAGATACAAAATGAACAGTACATTCTGTGGTGTGGCCTCCATTTGGGAAGTGCATCTCACCCAACTACTGATACGAACCACACAGTGAGGCTGAGTTGTGACCGTAGTTTCCTAGGGCTGTCATGACAAAGTGCCACAAACTGGGTGGCTTAAAGCAGCAGTTTGTTGCTTGGCAGTTCTGGAGGCTTAGAAGTCTGGAATCAAGGATCAGGCAAGGCCATGCTCTCTCTGAAACCAGTGGTGGAGAATCCTTCCTTCCTTCTTCGTAACTTCTGGCTTTTTGCCAGGAACCTGTTGGGTTCTTTGGCTTGCAACTCTATTACTCCGGTCTCTGCCTTCACCAGCACATAATGTGTTCTCCCTGTGTGTGTCTGTCTTTGCATGGCTGTCTTATTATAAGAAACCAGTCATATCAGAGGCCCACCCTCCGCCAGTGTCATCTCATCTGAACTAACTACATCTGCATCAACCCTATTTCCAAATAAGGTCCTGTTCAGAGGGTAGGTCTTAAACCTATTTTTTGGGAGGGTAGGAGGGAAGAGGGAGGGCATACATGTAATTTAACTCATAACTGTGACTGTAAGAGATGTTTGAAGTCTTAATTGAACAGACTTAAACACACTTTTCTAATTCAGTTCAGTAAGCACTTAACTAGAAATCACTGATACCAAGGACTCTTAGGTGCTGTTGGAGTTATATGAAATAATCAGAATAAGACACCCCCCCCCGCCATTCTTTACAGAAACAGGAAAAATTGCAGTACTTACAATATACAAAATGCAGAGGATATGGTAGTGATTAGTAGTAATAGCAGCTAACATTTATATAGCACAGAAATATTTGCCAGACACAATCCTTGAGTGCTTTACATTCCTTTAACCCTCATGACAACCTTATGTGAAAAGTTCAAGGTAAAGCCTGTTTTTTATGGAGCTTACATTCTCAAGGTACGTTTTGGTTTTTGAGTCCCTGCAAGCATCAGTCATTTCATCTGTAGAATATGATGAAATGAACCCCATGACCATCTATTACTTTAACATGCCCAGTGTAGTAACACTGTTGTCTCTATTGCCTTGTTACATCTTAGGGAGGATCCAGGTTATCGGGGTGTCAGCCTTTAAAACGCAGCCAGAATGAATTCCACTCAAGCTCTTACTTGCCCTGGGCTGCAGCATTGACATTTACCAGACTGGATCTACCAGGCTTCTTCTGAGTCTCGAGTGCCACAAACAGAAACAAATGTAAAATAGAGACCCTAGAATGTAAGGATTTAATGGACTTCTTAAAAATAAGACCATTCAAAAGTAAGCTCCATGCAAGCTAGGAATTTTATCCCATCACTGCTACTTCTGCAGTCCTCAGAAGAGAAACTGGTCCATTCGTAGGTGCTCAATAAATATTTATGGAATGAATGAATGAATGTCAATAATTAGCAGGAAATTTAGATCCAAAACCCAAACCGTACCAGGGAAGACAGGGTGCTAGTAGATTTTGATAGTCACAAACAATCACTTTGGCTGTAAAATTAAAAATACAAACATGCCACCATACTTTGGATTTATTCTGAGACTTTGCAGAAACACAACCACACTAGAAACAGAAGGAATATACTGTTTCCTCCACACCCAAGCCAATATTCAGTAATCCAGATGCCCCATCTGATTTGAGTGGTTTGTGTGTATTGCATTCCTGCTTAAAACTCCTTCTTGCCAAACAAGAAAACCATAAAAAAGAAACTACTGCTTCGGAACGTTAGTTCGTTTGCTTCCTGTCTAGACCATAAGGTTACATACTCTTTTGTTACAATATAATCAGTCGGCTGAGAGGAAGGAGAATAATAATGAATTATGGAGTGCTGATCAATGGTGTGATTAAAACGGTAAAAGATTAAAATTGGAAAATACTTGGAGGAGAAACTCTGGTCTTACGGTATAAGGAGAGGCACTGGTTAAATTCACCTTTAGCCCAAAGTAACAAAGAATAAAGTAAGTAGTAGGACATTTTAACATGCCCAGTGTATGAGTATTATTGTCATGCTGTTGTCATGTGTAATGTGCTAATACTTGGGGATAAAAAAAGCTTCCCAAAGATGCTTGAAATCCATCAGTTGATACCTAAATGTTTTTGGGACCTATTATTTTCAAGGCAAACCATGCTACCTGCAAGTGGCTTACACTTTTTGGAGAATCCACGTGAGGAACAGACAGAAAATGCTGTCCGTTGCCTTTGTCCTGTGGTGGTTCTTACCTCGAACAATTCTCATTTCTGTGTTGGTCTTTCCTGCTAGAAGGGTGCATGATGATAGTGTCTCAAATATCCCTTCTGGTTTTCTGTTCTGCCCCAGTCCTCCCATTGCCTCAAAATTTGCGAACTAATACGTGTTTGATTTTAAAATTTAGGAAAATAAGTTTAATAACAATTTGAATCTTAAAACTGGGCAGTTTACAATTTCAGCTCAGAAGAGTAAGCGTGAAAATGGGAATAAGGACGCGTTCTGGAGAGCCCGTCACCTCCTTATGAGGGCGATCCTCTGTGAAGACCCAGTGCTGTTTGTTAGTAGGTGAGAGAGTTCACTCTGGGAACCCCAAGGTCCAGGTGAGCAACCAGTCACTGGCATGTGAGCCTCAAGATATAAAACAAGAAATGAGGAGTGATAACATTTGAGAGGAAAGATCCATTTTGAGGGGAGCACAAGTGAACTACTTCACAGAGATAACTGTTGGAGCCACCTCAAGATTCTCATAATATGTTAAGAGCTTTTGGGTTTTCAGATGCAAAGAATGGGGCAAATACCATTGGGAGGCCACGGTCTGATACAAGAACCTCTCTGGATTCTGTCGCTTATGTGAAATTCAGCACGCTTAGAAGTGACTTCTGCCTACCTACAAGCAGGGTTTCATTTTACACTGACTTCTTTTTCCTGCCATTTGAATACTGTCATTTCTTTCTCTTAAAAGAATATTAGGGATAACTGAATGACGAAGACAAGAATTTGGAATTCCAAAGTCAAATATCTACAGGAGCCATATTTAGATGATGTGTGCACCTAAAATAATTAGGGAGAAATACAAAGGGAATATCTCAGCCATAATGACGCAGAGAAAGCATGGCCATCATGAAGGAGGAAGCAAGACCAAGGCCGTGTGAAAATGCAGGCCCAGTGTCGCCAGGCTGACCTTGCTGACGTCTCTCCCACCTTTCTTTCCCTTAATGTGTTTGATTCCTCAATTTTAAAATACAAATTCAGTGCAGGTCATCCGTTGATGATCTCTCTGTTAGGATGTTATCCCAAGGATGCACCTCAGAACATTAGTTCTGCAAGATAGTGAAAGCCTTTCAAAATAGGTTGCATGGTTGTAACAGTTTGAGAAACAGTGGGTTAAATAGTTAGTTAGGTTTCTTTATTGCAGGGTTTCTCAGAACCTTAAATGTGTTACTTACAAAGTCAACCTCTAAGAGTAAGCCCAGAGTATAAAGCATTTCTCAAACTCATCTGACCCTTGGACCCCCATGCTGTGGATACTTCATCAAAGTACTTTAGAAGACCATGAAGTAATTTGCTTTGCAGTAAATAATGTGAGTGTAATTCCTGTAAGTAAAAATCCTAGGGGAAGAGTAGATGTTGAAAAACAAATATCATGGCTACAAGAAGGATGCCTGTAAGCGGCTTTGGCAAGTTAGAAACCACAATTTCAATGCATAAAGTAGAAGAGGGAAACAGTAGTGATTTTTTTTTCATCAGCTACCTTGTGAATTAGACTTTATTATTCAGTGTTTGGATTTTTCAGTTTTAAATTGAAAGTGTGTCAAAGTGTGAGACTAGAGTTGGTAAATCATGCTTTTATCCATCTGTAAAATAGTTCATGCCTCGATACATGACAAAATCTTGACTTCTGTTATGCATTCATTGGACAAATATTTCTCAAGCACCTACTACGTGTCAAGCAATATGCCAGACACTAAGTAGAGTCTGGACTAATTTACGGATCTAGCTAATGCCAGTTCTAACCTAAACCGGGGATCAAATTAAAGTGTATGTTTTCAATTCATAATTTATCACAATGGAAAACTCCTAACGCACAAAGGAGTAGTGTTTCCTCACCATAAGGGTTTTTCTGACATTATGAAAAAGAATAGCTTGGTCCACAACCATTTACCAAGTCATAGTATGACCTGAGTTGGTGGTTTTCAGTTGCATGGGTGGCTAAAAATAGCATCTGCTTCCCAATCAGCTACTGAAAATCCGAATGATAGGAGAGTGTTTATTTTATCCTGGACAGTTGCTACTGACCATTAAGAATCCTGGTGCTATTTCTCATTACTCCCTAGGAATTCTCCGCTTCTGTGTTCACACTGTTATTTGTTCCCCCTGGTGTCACTGTGAATCTCCATAAGGCCCAAATCACCTGCCGCATATACATAGTTACCCTTCCAACTGGAAGTAAATGCTTCACTCTTCAAAGCCTACCAAGTTACATATCTGTAGCCTTTTTGCTTATGGCTGTTGTTACATTCTCCCTTATAGAAAAAAAATTAGTTTAATTTCTTGAAGAAATGTATATCAAAGACTTACTATTTATTATGTATACTGCAGTATCGTACTGTACCACCGACAAATGGAGATGAAACAGATACCATGGAAAACGTGATTCCTACCAGCCTCACTTTTGTAACTGGTATATGTCTGAGTATGTCTTTCTTCTGCATAATCTAAGCTGTAGGGTCACTGAGCCCAGGACTTTTTTCCTATGTATGTAGCGCAGTGACTTGTACGTATTTGGCAAATAATTTAGTGAATGTGAACTTGATTTTCCTCACATTTCTCAATCTTAGTTCCCAGTCCTGTAGTTTCATGAAATCTTAGCAAAGTGAATTTTCCTGAAGATAATTTGTCATTTCAATTTTGAAAAACTGTTGACTTCCTCTCTTTATTGCTCAAGTTTAAATTACGTAATTTACAGGTAAAAAAAAAATCCTCTATGCTTAGCCTTCGGGCACAGAGAGTATGTAACACAGTCTAAGATGCAGATGTGCGGGTTTTCCAGTAATTCAGCAAGTGCCCCGACACTTGACAAAAAATTACGACACAATTAGTGTGTGTCTGCTTGCATTTTGTCCTCAAGTTTGCTAAGCTTATTTTTCCATGAAGATCTAGCTCTGCTTTCCTATACCCCATCTTTCTCAGTTAATGAAAATTGTCCTTCAATCTCTGTTTATCCTTTAGCCAACAAACTAGCTTCAGTGGCAGATTATGGTTACAGTCCACAGAAACCTTTTGTGTGCAGTAATTTAGCTGTCAGTCTGGAAGTGGCAAAAGAGCAGAAAGATGGATGCTGAGCCTGGGGCATTCCTGAGCTGATATCCTGCATGTCTCTACTTGGATGTGCCCTTACTAAAGTAGATAGGGAAAATATTTCCCCCACTTGCTCTAGTTATTGCTACATTATAGCTAGGGGGAAATATTTTTACTGGGACTCTGCTAATTGCTAAGAACCCTCTTATTATCCATATAGAGAGAGGGGATGAGAGGGTGGAGATCATTTAGTGAGAGAATTGGCCTCAGGAAAAAAAAGCAACTGTAAAAACAAATGACTGTGACATTCGTTGGAGAATCCCCTAATGCAATATTATTTCAGCATACTGTTTTGGAGTTACCTGGCAGAGAAGAGAAAGTATAGATTTGGGAGCTTTCTGTAGAAGAGCTTGTATGAAAAATAAAATGATTTTAGGCTTATCAACTGACTGATGAATCAACAAATAGAAGAGTCATCTCTCTTGACACTTCAGTTTGTAGACTAACAAGTTGTTTATTTGATTGTGCCATTAGATGCCTGAAAGATAATGCTAGAAAACCCACAGTCAGCCTCTGGTCATCAAAATAAATTTTTAAAAATTAATTCAGATATAGTTTATTGCTTTGTAATCTCAAAAATCTTTATTAGGATGGATCAATAATCTGTTTAAAGATTTAAGCTCTCAGTACATTAACAAGCCCTTAAACTGAATCTATCCACAGAAGCAGTTAATTTTTTAATTCAGGAGCATTATATATGCTTTGCACATATAATGGCCATTACTAGAAATCTGTGACTATTTTAGATTTAAATTTGTCCACCAAATTTATTTTCCATGAAACTATTGCTCTTGGCTGATATTTTTAGTGAATAAGTGATTCCATGCAAAAGTAGGTTTAAAAAGTTTTCGTAATGTATTTCCACTTTTGAAGAGTTACCCTGAATATTTACATATTAAAAATTCTGAGTAGGTCTTATGATTAAGCTTTGTTTAAAAGCTTAATTTTGTTTTGTAAAAAACAAATATTTTTGTTTTGATAAAAAGCTTTGTTTTTTGGCTTTTTAATGAAACCGAGTGTTTTCAAATCCTGTATAACCACTGAAGTCTTCATTCAAATCAGACCAATTACTACATGGAGGAACAAGAGATCCTCAATCTACTTCAAGAAATGTGGGGTTCCTTTATGAACCGCAGTGCTTCCCATGAGGTATTTCCCATGAGAGTGGGATTTCTAAGAAAAATCTGGTCCAATATGATGGGAGCTATAAATAAACATCGTTGTAACTAAGGACATCAGGTCTCTTCTTTGCTTTCCCAGTCTTTTAGATTTGTGTGGAAAAGGAGCAATTTCTTTTGAAGTCATTATCTGTATGCCATCTAATGTAAGGCAACTATGTTTTGGGCCCAGAGAGAAATATGTTGGTCCTCCCCATATGGTCAAACCCAATATTGATAATTAATGTGCTCCTCAAATAGCATATGTTGTCCTGTTTTCCTGAACTACTCCTTCTAAACCAAATGCATTGGAACATGAATTGTTGAATCAAGGTATAGTAACATATAGTAAATGTGCAGATCTTACATATAGAGTTTAATAAATTTTGACATATGTACACATATATGCAATGTCCCTAATAAGATATATTTCTAGTCCTCTGGAAAGTTCTCTCATGTTCTTCCTCAATTATTGTCCTCCTCTACAGACTGTGAGTCAACCAGTGTTCTGATTTTTATTGTCTAAGATTAATTTTGTCTGGCCTGAAACTTTGTATAAATGAACCTACACCATGTCATTGTATGTTTCAATAATCTTTTTTCTTTTTACTGTTGAGAAGTATTCCATTATACTAATATATCTCTATTTATCTATTCTTCTTTGGTGGGTGGACATTTGGTTATTTCCAGAGTAGGGTTTTATAAATAAAATTGCTAAGAACATTTTTATACAAAATTTTATAGATACATACTTTCATTTCTCTTTGGGGAATATCTAGGAGTGGAAATGCTGCATCACAGAAAATATGTGTGTGTGTGTGTGTGTATGTGTATTTTACCTTTATGTTATATATATATATATATATATATATATATATACACAGTTATATATAACTATATAACTGTTTATATATATAACTATATAACTGTATATATATAAAACTATAAAGGTAAAATATAGACATATAACTATATAACTGTATATATATATATATATATATATATATATATAAACCTATATAACTCTGTGTGTGTGTGTATATATATATATATATATATACTCTTCTATAAATATATTTATATGGCTCTTCCATATATATAGTTATATTGTTATATATATAGTTATATATAACTGTATATATATAAATATACATGTGTATTTTACATATATATAACTGTATAGGTAAAATACACATATTATATTATATATGATATATTCATCATAGGCAGTATTGTAATGCCACACTATAATATGTATTATATATAATATATATGTATATATATATTTTTTACCTTTCCAGTTCAGTTTACTATACAGAAATCATTTCAGTTTTATATTTTCACTTAACTTTCGAACTGAGATTACAATATTGTAACAAAAACTTTACATTAATTCAGAACTTTTTAGCATACCAAATTGAAATACATAGGTTCAAATTTCAGATTTATGGCAGACAGTCTTCAAATACAATACAGACATTTCTTAAAATTGCCCTATCATTCACATGTGATATTTGCAACTATGAGCTATTTCACATAGAACAGCTCTCCTGCAGACATGGCAAAGTTGATACGCCATGAACTCCAAAGCCTGTGTAGTCAAGCCAAGGACTCAAGTTGTAGCATATTTAAAAAGGTTTGGCATTTCTGGACCACGACAATGTGTATATATATATACACACACACACACATATATATGCAGGTATATATATATATATATATATATATATATTCAACTTTGTAAGAACTGTCTAACCTTTTTGCAGAGTGGCTTTACCATTTTACAATACTGCCTATGATGAATAAGAGCTTTGGTTGCTTGATATTCTCACCAATGTGTGTTATTGTCATTCTTCTTAATTGTAGCCATGTTTTTGGTATAAAGCAGAATCTCCTTTTTGATTTAATCAGAATATCTTTGCTAACTAATGAGGCTGACCCTTTTTTCATGTGGCTTTTATTCATATTTCTTCCTTTCTAAAATAGCTACATAAATCTGCTATTTTTATTTGACTTCTATTATTGAATTCGAGTTTCTTTATACATTCTAGGTATAAACGTTTTGAGATATAGGGATAGTTTGTCTATGGATATTTTATTCATTTTCTTGATGTTTTTTGAGAAGCAGAAGTTTTTCAATTTAATAGATTTATTAATCTTAACTGGTTAGTGCTTTTTGTATTCTAAGAAATCTTTGGTTCCTCAAAAAATATAAAAATATTTTTGTGTTGCTTTCAGGAAACTGTAATATTTTATCTTTTTATCTTAGGATCTTTAATTTACTATAAATTAACTTTTGTGTGATATAAAGCCAGAATATAAGTTCATTATTAATACTCAGTTTTTGCAGCACTATCTGATAAATA
This sequence comes from Cacajao melanocephalus, assembly GCA_963573385.1. Classification (NCBI taxonomy): domain Eukaryota; kingdom Metazoa; phylum Chordata; class Mammalia; order Primates; family Pitheciidae; genus Cacajao; species Cacajao melanocephalus. The sequence continues at coordinate 2,020 of CAUYLG010028314.1, read as the reverse complement.
GATTTTCATTTTCTTATGGAATTGTTTTGGCTCTTCCATCAATTGTCCATTTAAGTATGGTTCTATTTTTGAGTTTTCTATTTTTTTTTTGATATATTTATCTTTATGACAATGAGACATTGTCTAGATAACTGTAACTTTAAGATAAAGTCAAGTAGTGCAAGTCCTCCAGCTTTGTATTTCTATTGCATTATTGTTTTGCTTATTCTGGGTTCTTTGCATTTTTATATAAATTTTAGAATCAGTTTGTGGAACTCTACAAAGGAGCCTGTTGAGATTCTGATTAGAATTGTGCTGAATTTATAAAACAATTTGAGCAAACATGACATCTTAACAATATTGAGCATTCAAAGCCATGAACATGGTATATCTCTGTATTTATGTAGATTTTTTTAAACATCTCTCACAATATGTTATAGTTTTCAGTGTTGGAGCTTATACATATTCTGTTATCTCTAAATGTTTCTTTTTTTGTCAATAGTATTATATATTATCTCAATTTCTAATTGTTCCTAATACTCAGAAATATAATTTATTTTTGCATATTGATTGTATCCTACCTTGCTAAATTTACTTACACATTTTTAATAAATATCTTAGAACTTTTAATGGACAAGTCATAGTTGTGTTGTCTTTGAATAAAGACAGTTTACTTATTTTTCAAACTAAATGCTAATTCTTTTTTTTGCTTCATTATGCCAGACAGAACCTCTAATACATTGTTGAATAGAAGTGGTGAAAGTAGATAGTCATGCCTTTCCCCCTAGTATTAATGGGAAAGCATTTAGTCATTTACTATTAAGTATTATACTAACTGTTGCTTATCATTTACCATTAAGTGTTATGCTAACCTTTTATTAGGATAAGTGGATCCCCTCTCAATTTCTAGTTTGTTGAGGGTTTCTATCATAATATGTGCATTGAATTTTTGCAAATACTTTTTCCATATTGACTTAGATGATAGTTTTTCTTTATTCTGTTAACATGATGAATAACACTAATTTTTTAAAAAATGTATTACATTTGTTTCATAATAAAACCAGATTAGTCATGAGGTAGTATCCTTTCATATATTGCTGGCTTAGTTTGCTAAAGTTTTAAGATTTTCATGAGTATGTTCATGAGGGATATTAGTCTAAATTTTTCTTATTAACTTCTTGTTTAGTTTTCTTAACAGGATTATCCTAGCTGCAAGTAATGAGTTGTAAAGAGTTGTTCTATTTTCTGAAAGAGTGTGTATAAATTTGGTATTATTTCTTCCTTGTAAAATTTGCCATTTACCTATTTTTAAGTCTACAATTCACTGGCATTAATTAAACAATGTTGTACAACCATCATCATGATTACCACAATTTTTTTATCACCCCAAACAGAAGCTCTGATTTTGGCAACCTCTAATGTATTTTGTCTCCATGAATTTGTCTATTTTAGATATTTCATAAAAGTAGAATCATACATTTGATTTTTTGTGTGTCTGATTTGTTTCACTTAGCAGAATGTTTTCAAGGTTCACCCATGTTGTAGCATGTATCAGAACTTTATTCCTTCTCATTGATGAGTAATACTGTATTATCTTTGTATAACACATTTTGTTTATCCAGGCATATGTTAATAAACACTTGAGATATTTCCATCTTTTGCCTATTGAGAATAATGCCGCTATGAACATTGGTGAGCAAGTACCTGTTTATGTCCCTGCTCTCAACTTTTAGACTAGAATTGCTGGGATATATGGTAATTTTATGTCTACCTTTTGAGGAACTGCCAAACTGTGTATCTGCAGCAGCTACACCATTTTGCATTCCCGTAAGAAAAAATGTGATGATTCCAGTTTCTTCATATCTTTTTCAGCACTTATTTTGCATTGTTTTGAATTTAGTCATCCTACTTGGTGTGATACTATAGATCATTGTGGTTTTTAATTTTATTTCCCCAGTGACTAACAATGTTGAGCATTTCATGTGCTTATTAGTCATTTTTCTACATTCTTTGGATAAATTTATATTTAAGCCACTTGCCA
>CAUYLG010028313.1:0-39426 GCA_963573385.1 Cacajao melanocephalus | reverse complement strand
TAACTTCCTCCTCCTGGGTTCAAGCGATTGTCCTGCCCTGCCTCAGCCTCCCGAGTAGCTGGGACTACAGGTGCAGGCCACCACACCCTGCTAATTTTTGTGTTTTTAGTACAGATGGGGTTTCACCGTGTTGGCCAGGATGGTTTCGATCTCTTGACCTCACAATCCACCCGCCTTGGCCTCCCAAAGTACTGGGATTACAGGCATGAGCCACTGCATCCGGCCTGTGTGTCCTTTTTGTTCTTTCTTAGAGCCTCGTAATCACAGGCTTCCTGTATTCTATGCCTCACATCATCCTTTCAGGCAAGAAAAAGGGAGAGGGAGGGTGACATCTGGAAAATCCTTTTAAATCTCATTGGCCACAACTGTATCACATGATCAACCAATATGGTTGATGTATTTTTAAAGTGTATATAGCCCTTAAGAGAGTTCGTGTCCTTTGTAGCGACATGGATGAAACTGGAAACCGTCATTCTCAGCAAACTAACACAGGAACAGTAAACCAAACACCACATGTTCTCACTCATAAGTGGGAGTTGAACAATGAGAACACATGGACACAGGGAAGGGAACATCACACACTGGGGCCTGTCGCGGGCTAGGGAGCCAAAGGGAGGGAGAGTTTTAGGACAAATACCTAACACAGGTGATAGGTTGATGGGTGCAGCAAACCACCATGTATACCTATACCTATATAACAAATCTGCATGTTCTGCATATGTATCCCGAACTTAAAGTATAATAAAAACTGCATTTTTAATGAGCATATAAAAAATGCCTCAAGTCATTAATCATCAGTGAAATGCAAACTACAGCCACAATGACATAGCACTATATAACCATGAGAAGAGCTACAATAAAAAGCATGGCAATATCAAGTACTGGCAAGGATGCAGAGCATCTGAAAGCTTTGTACATTGCTGAAGGAGATAATTTGGCAGATTCACATAAAGTTAAGTACACCTACTGTATAACCTAATTATTATTTTATATACTTACCTGAGAAAGATTGAATCATATGTCTACCCACACCAAGATTCATACATGAAGGTTTAAGATAGCAGTTTATTTATAATACGTCCAAACTGTAAATAACCAAGATCTTCATCAACAGGTAAACTGATAAACAAAATGTGGTATATTCATACAATAAAATACTACTCAGCAATAAAAAGAAAAAAATACTTAGATGTGCAAAAACATAGAATAATCTCAATATAATTACGCTGAGTGAAAGAAGCCAGTTATAAGAGTATATACAGCATCATTATATTTATAAAATTAAAACAATCTAGAGTGACATGAAGCAGCTTAGGGGTTGCTAAGGGCAGAGGTTAAAAGAGGGATGGATAGATTCTATACGGTTCCAGAGAATTTTCGGGGAATTGATAGAAATGTTCTGTGTCTTGATGGTGGCAGAGTTTTAATCAAAACTCATTGGCTTGAACAATTTAAAGGGAAACAGTCTATTGTCCTATCCATTCTACTTAAAATACTTTAAATTTCTCCTAAATTAATTTGATAAGAATAAAGTTTAACTTGGCTATAGTGTGCAAAATGGATTGTGGTGAGAATGTTTAGACTGGAAGCTATAAAAGCAATGCATATTTCTGTGTTCAAGGAGAGATATTATTAATGTCTGTTGTAGAGTATGATTAAGGAAATGTTAAAAATTAGAAGAACAAATGAAAAAGGGAAAGGAGAGAAATGAAGAAAAAGATGAATACAAGAAAAGAACAAAATTGGTAGTGGAGCAAAAATCTGAAAGTAAAAAGCTGAGAGAAGGCCAGAGAAAAAGCAAGGAAAGAGGAAAAGAAAGAATGTAAATGAAAGAATAGAAAAGAGAGACGGAAGGGGATAAAAAAGAGAAAAGATATTTTTGTCCATATGTGTTGTATGTTGTGGAGAGGAATGCCGGTCTCTGTGGTTTTGGAAACATTTTGCACTGTAGCAGTCATTCCTATAGTTTCAAAGAATATCAAATTATTTAAGTTAGCTACTTCGCTAAGATGTTTTTCAAAGCTGGACTCTCTGAGACATGAAGCATGTTAGGTTTATCTTAAACTAGAATAAAATATGTTCTTTAAGATTTAAATAAGTAACATGAATAAGTTGAAGAACATTTTTTTTTTTTTGAGAGGGAGTCTCGCTCTGTCTCCCATGCCGGAGTCTAGTAGTGTGATCTCAGCTCACCGTGACCTCTGCCTCCCAGGTTCAAGCGATTCTCCTGCCTCAGTCTCCCGAGTAGCTGGTATTACAGATGCACACCACAACACCCAGCTAATGTTTGTATTTTTAGTAGAGACAGGGTTTCACCGTGTTGGCCAAGCTGTTCTCAAATTCCTGACCTCAGGTGATCCGCCCTCCTCGGCCTCCCAAAGTGCAGGGATTATAGGCATGCGCCACCTTGCTCAGCCAAGAGAGTCTTATAATGTAGCAAGATTGTCTATTGATTTAAAGATTTCAGGAACAGTGCCAAAAAATAGTCGGAAAATTTAGAAAACCTATCTGTATACTTCTTGGCATTTCACCTAAAAATAAGTTTCAGGGAATTTATACAACTTACGTAAATATAAACAATGTACAGATACAAACAATGCAAGATAAAGTTTAATAAACAATAAATTTAAGAAACTCGTAGAAGAAAAACATAGTGAAAAAGTGTGTCACATTGGATTTGGCAATAATTTCTTACATATGATACCCAAAGCATGGGCAGCACAGGTAAAGAGATAAATCAGACTACATCAAAATTTTTAAAAACTGCATCAAAGGACACAATCAACAGAATGAAAACCCAACCTACAAAATGAGAGAAAATATTGACAAATCATGTTAATTGTTGCAAATGGGCAAAGGATTGTATAAACATTTCTCCAAAGAAGATACACAAATGGCCAAAAAACACATGAAAAGATGTTGAACATCACTAATAATTAGGGAAAGGAAAATCATAACCACAATGAGATATCTCACATCCATTAAGATGGCTACTATCAAGAAAACAGAAAATAACAAATCTCGGTGAGGATGTGGAGAAATTGGAAACTTTGTGCCCTGTTGGTGGGAATGTATGGTGCAGTTATTCTGGAAAATATAGATAGAATTACTCTACGATATGGTTTGAATTCTTGTCTACTCCAAATCTCATGTTGAAATGTAGTCCTCAGTGTTGGAGGTGGGTCTTGCAAAAGGTATGTGGATCATGGGGGAGGATCCCTCATGAATGAATGGCTTTGTTCCATCCTCTTGGTGATGAGTTCACACAAGATCCAGTTGTTTATAAGTGTATGGCACCTGCCCTCCCTCTCTCTCTTGCTCCAGCTCTCATCATCTGCAATACTAACTCCTGCTTTGCCTTCTGCTATGATCCAAAGTTTCCCGAGGCCCTCGCCAGAAGCTGAGCACGTGCTGGTGCCATGCTTCCTGGACAACCTGGAGAATGAAGAGTCAATCAAATTTCTTTCTTTTTTTTTTTTTTTAATCACCCAGCCTCAGGTATTTCTATATAGTAACACAAAAAAAAGAAAATAATTCCACTTCTGAGTAATTCCACTTCTGGATATATATCCAAAAGAACTGAAAGCAGAATCTCAGATAGATATTTGTACATTCACATTCATTGCAATGTCATTCACAACAGCCAAAGGGTGAAAGCAGCCCATTGTACATCAATGGATAAATGGATAAACAAAATGAGGTACGTATATGTATATCTATATCATCTACACACACACAATAGAATATTATCAGTCTTGAAAAGAAATCTTGTTACATGCAACAACATTGTTGAAACTTCAAGACATTATGCTAAACACAATAAGCCATTTACAAAAAGTCACATGTAAGTCTACGATTTTACTTATATAAAGTACCTAGAGTAACCAAATTTATAGAGACAGAAAATAGTTCCCAGAGACTAGAGGGCAGTGGGACATGGGGAGTTACTGTTTAATAACTCTATTGGGTATAGAGTTTCAGTTTTACAAGAGGTAAAGAGTTCTGGAATTTGACTGCACAACAACGTGACTGTACTTATTACTTAACAGTAACTGGTTAAGATGGGAAATTTTACATTATGTATATTTAACTACAAATGAGACACAGAAAATCAAAGAAGAAAAGATGAGATTTATTTCTTTGAGTACATAGCCAAAAGAGTAATCCATATTAGGTTCTAATTTTTATAGTCCCTGATACAAATAATTATGCAATTTGCACTGTCCATAGTATAAAAACAAGTTGAATAATCAGAAGAAGCACATTGCTGGTACTGAGACCAGAGGGAAGTTTTATCTTTGGGTGATTCTTTGAGAGAAACAGTAACAAACATTTATGTTCAACATGATTTTTATAATGAGTAAAGCCAGGAGTTTCTAACACATGTGCATTATTATATTTTGATGGCGTAATGTCAAAATAAAATTCAGTGTAACGGAAAAATTTTTACTTTGACATTATGCCTTCAGAAAATAATAATGAACATGTGTGTTGGAACTTTGTTGTTCTGTTCATTACAAATTTTGCTCAGCTCCCTTCTCCATTCCCTCTTTTTAGAAGTCTTCACTGCTTGTCTACCAGGTCTTTGTCATACTATTTGGATTTTCAGACAGAGTATACTAAAGGAAGAAAGAGAAGTGGAATAGATTTCTCTACAAATGAAAAGTCTGAAAAGAAAATAAGATCTAATGAGGAGAAACAAGGACAGAATGCGACTGGTAGCTGTGATCAATTTTAAGAGTTCTGTGGATGAAACAAACATGAACAGGGTATTTTAAATATAAATACTCTTTTATTTATCCCCCAACTCTTCTTTGTGAGTGGAGAGTTAGGGGATAAAGAAAAGGGTATCTTTAGGAATTCTTATGGTATGCTCTTTGGCCTGATTCCAACTTCATCTTCATCCCTGCCCTCATCTCACAGACCACTCCAAGAAAATCTTCATGAGTTTGCCAGTGCTTGCAGAATAGGAATTGCATTTTTAAAATGAGATTTTCGGTTGAGATAGGACTTAAATTGGAAGCAAGAAGACCTGGATTTACTAGGTTAGACAATTAAACATAAAAAGCAGCTCTAAAGGAGAACATACTGTGGGATCTAGAGTCCTCTTTGCTATCTAGCTCAATTCAGGAATGAATTTAAGAGTACAGCAGGAAAAGCTGGACATCAGATAACATTTTATAAAAACTGTCTCTCAGTAGGATTGCCAATAAGGAGTTAGATGAGTTCAGAGTTATGTTTGCCAAGTAACATGCTTTCAGGAAGCCATATCCATGTGTCTAGCTAAGTATGGAGTCAAAGTCAGCTTATACATAGTGAAGATTCTATTAAAAATGTGTGTTTGCAAACAAAGACAAGGAAGTTGGCTAAAGATACCTACATTGTCAGGGCCAAGAGCTATCAGAAGAACTTTTGAGGTCCACACAAGTGCAAAGGTGAAAGAACAGTTAAAAACATCATATTTCAATACTATGGACCATAGCTATGGAAACTTTTAGCCTGGAAAAATGTTAAAGTATATCCAATCGTATTTCTACCATGTTTATACAAAAAAAAAAAAAAAATTCAGCAAACCAACGACAGTATGTTTACCATCCTGACCTGTTCTATTACTTCCACCAAGTTAGATGAATTGCCAACTTCATGCTTAAGTGACTGCATAAATTGGATTGTTATACAGGATTGATACTTTAAGTCATAGCAAAATTGCATTAAATTTTAGAATAGTTGATTTATAGATCTTTAGGGGTAATAATTTAAAGTTGGGTCAATTATTGATTAAGGCCACCTTTTGGTTATTGAAATATTATCTATCACAAAGAGAATATTTATTTTCCATTTCAAATACTGGGGGTTAAAAATGGGCAATGAGAAAAAGAATTAAAAAAAAAGACTTTACAATATTAGTTTCGGTTTTCATACTTCCTTCACTTCTATTTTTTTTTATGATTTTAACACAAAATTTCATTATCATGTCAACCTATAAGTACAATCTGTTGTCTCTAAAATCATTTTTAATACCTGGCAAATATAATACATTTACTTAATGTTATAATGTGTCATTCTTACATTTCTTGCATGCTAATTTCCAAATAGTGTCTGCCATAAGAAGCTAAAAATCATCTAATACTAACATTGTTACTTTATAAATCTGTCACTTTTCCAGAATAAAATGACAGTTTAACTTTGATTGACAGTACATAGGGAAATAAAATAAGAATACTATATGAGGGAAAACAAAGAACTAAAGTTAGTACAATTCCTGTGATTTAGTTATTATGACTAATAATAGTATACAAATTATGGCTATTTTCAGGAAAAAAATAAGTTTCTAAAGGAAATAAACTCTTGTGATATTCAGAATGTCTTGGGATGTATTCTTTCAGAAAATCAAGCATCTACTCTCTGTAATTACCACACATAACACCAGAAGTAGGCAGCTACGAGGAGGAATTAATTCCTATGTTTATACAGGAGTTAAATGTATTTAAGTTCACTTCAATGCAAAGCTAATATTTCTATGCTAGGAATAGAGTGTTCCTTTCTTAAGTCCTAAGAGGAGCAGAACTTTTGGTAAGGAACACAAATCTGATGGATATATTTAGCAGTGCCAAATAATTACAAAAGACAACTTTCTAGGCTAGTCTGTTTTTCTTTGACTTCCATTTATCTTATTTCTTCTTATTGGTAGGTTTTATCTTCTCCAGACTGGTGCTAGAGATTAGTGAGACAAAGAAGAAAGTTGGTTTATCTATGTTGGAGTAAAATATTAGTCAGACTTTCCTAATTTCTTTGGTTTGATGCGCCCTGGGTATAACTTCTTGGGATGTTGAACTGGAGGTTAACGTAACACCTGTGTCTTCTGTCCACCAATGGAGACACTGTGTTACTATTTTTGTGGACATCTCACAAACTTCTACCTCCACTCCTACAATTCTAACACTGCCGCATTCTTCAGTGACTGTATTGTTTAGGCCAAATTCCTGATCTCTTAGAACAGATTACAAAGTATTAGTAATGTGACTTTGTATTGGAGTAAATTACTCAACAAATTTAACTGAGCTTAAGTACACAGGTGCTCATAAATATGTGGCGGTGCCAGTGATTGCACTTATTTTTGCCTTTCTCTGGATGGTAATTTGAGACCTGATTTTAGGTTTCTGTTGCTCCCCAGGGGAAAAGACAGACTTATTCATTCTTTTCTTTAAAAATAAAGATAATAAAGAGTTGGTTCTTATTTATTAACATTCATTTGCTTTAAGTTCCCCTCAATTTTAATAGTCAATGTTGATATTTTCTGTAAAGTCATAGATTACCTGTATTTACTTTCCAATTAATATGTATAATTGTCACTGTTTCCATAAAAATATGTGCTTAAAAGTCACTTCAGTTCTGGGTGAATCTTCCTCGTTGAATTTATAAATCATTGACTTGTATTCTCGTTGGCTTGATTGCATATTTGTCTTTTCATTAAGGAGACAAGTTTGCTAGATTTTTGTAAAGTTCTTACCATAATGCCTGTTGCAATTAGATTGTTTTGTATGTTCTAAAGTGAAGGGATGGGTGATTAATGGAACTTAGAGGATATACTGTTTATCCTTCTGGTTTGTTCCTCAAGAACTGATTTCCTAAACATATTTTGGAGAGCTAAGGTACTGTTTCTATGAGTCTGTCAAAATAATCTTCTTAAAAACACATGTATCTATGGAATGCTACAATAAAAATTTCTTGACTACAATGAATAGATTTATTGTAATTATTAGACAATAGACTGGAAGAATTTAGATTAAAATAAGAAAATAGAAAATAAAATTCCCTTAATGTGGGATAAGTACTAATTGAAATATTACATTAACTCCATAGGCATTCATACATATGTGTATGTGTGTGTGTGTGTGTGTGTGTGTGTGTGTGTGTGTATGTAATATTTTTTTAAGAGTCAGAGTCGGTCAGGCACGGTGGCTCAAGCAAGCCTGTAATCCCAACACTTTGGAAGGCCAAGGAGGGTGGAGAGATCATTTGAGGTCAGGAGTTCAAGACCAGCCTGGCCAACATGGTAAAACCTCATCTCTATTACAAATACAAAAAAAAAAATAAAAATTAGCTGGACTGTAGTGGCAGGCATCTGTTATCCTTGCTACTTGGGAGACTGAGGCAGGAGAATTGCTTGAGCCTGAGAGGCGGAGGTTTCAGTGAGCCTAGATGGTGCCACTGCATTCCAGTCTGAGCGACAGAGTGAGACCTTGTCTCAATAAATAAATAAATAATAATAAGAGTCAGGGTCTTGCTATGTCGCCCAGGCTAGCTTCAAACTCCTGGCTTCAAATAATCCTCCTGCCTTAGCTTCTCAAGTAGCTGTGATTATAGACATGAGCCACTGCATCCAGCTCCCTACATTTTAATATTTTGTTTTCCCCCTTATTGCTAAAAATGGGGATGTCAGGGTACAAGAAAGAAATACATTTGCATAAGTAGATGATTCCCAAATATCAACTTTGAAATAGTCAGTTAAAAGTGAAAATAGCTATTGTTCCCCTTTTTGTAATTTCCCAGGGGATGTTTTGAATAATTAGCAATGATTTCAATTATTTATATTTCTTTAAACATTCTTTCCTTTATTTGAGGAGGAAGGATAAGCAAAATTTTTGACTTTTCAAAGTAAGCTTTTAGTTTTTTTTGTTACTGTTTTGTTACAACAACAACAAAAAATGGCCAAAGAGAACATCTGGAAGAAAATTATATGTATTCTTAATAGACAGAATAGAATGGAGATAGGAGTAATGAAGAAAAGAATGTAAGAGTAAAAACGAAAATATTATTGTATAATTGTTTCCTATGCTTTCTTAAACTTCGAATGTGTTTTTCTTACTTCAGCAGTGCTCATATCATGCCCATGTTTCTTCAAAATTTTTTTAAATTATAAAATTTACAACATTTAGGTAAAGCTAATAGTTTTACATGTTTGTTCATACCATGCTTTTCTAAGCATGTTTTAATTATTTTAGGTAAATTATTGTTTTCTCAAAACGTATGTTCTTTGAGCAAGATGTTAGACTAGAAGGTCCGCCATTCATTTTCCTTCATAGCAACAATAATTTCCCAGCCATCCATGGCAAAAAGTACCTTTGTGGGAGCCTTGGAATTCAAGTAGAAGTTTGTGAAACACCAGTGGAGCCCAAGACCTAGGAGGGTCATTTTGAGGGGGCAGACTCAGACTCAGGCACCAGATTCAGCTTAAGTGAGATAGGCTTGCCCACTTTGGTCCTGATTGTGATACTTTAATGACCCACTAAGCCAGCTCCAGCTGCTCTCAGCTATGGTCTTTGATCAGTTCTGCTAACACAAGGACCCAGAAGGAGACATACCCATCTGAATCCCTTGGGCAGACTTGCCAACCTTGGTCCCATAGCAGATCCTGAAACTGTCCTGAATTGAAGCCCCAGACCCTCTCTGCTATTGCCAGGGAGCAGTTCTGCCTGCTCAGGGATCTGGAGGGAAGTAAGCCCACCCATGTGCCCACAGGCAGTCCAATTAACTTAGGTTATACAGCAGATCTTGAAAAGACCCAGAAACTCTGCTGCAGTTCATCTCAACTGTGGCTTGAGAGCAATTCTGTTCACAAAGGGATCTGGAAGGCCTATAGATGGCTCCTGTGTCCATCATTGCTCCTGTAGGCTGGCCTGCTTAACTTTGGTCTCACTGTGCATCTTTAAAAGTCCGTATAATTCAGCTCCATCCCTGTAAACTGTAGCATAAGAGCAGACCTACCTTCACAGTGACCTCCCAAGAGACACACCCCAGAGATAGGCTGAATGACTTTGGTCTCAGCTGTAGACCCCGAAGTAGCTCTGTGATCTGGTCCCAACCCCTCTCAGTTACAATCAAGGCAGTACTCCCTGCCCAGGGACTCACCCAGTGACATAGCAGAAGCCCTCCTAGGAACCTAGAGGAAGCCACATTCATCCACAAACCTGGTAACAGGCCCACTATCTTCAGATGCTAAAGTGCCCTCAATCCAGTGCCAGGCCTACAGACCAAGGTCCTCAAGATAGTTCAGTTCACCTAAGGACCAGATAGGATCTGGAGCACTGCAAACAGGTCTGCCAACAACACACCCCATGGCAGACTCAGTAGCAGCCATGTGATCTTGCTCCAGCCCCATACAATCACAGTCCTAGAGGCAATCCTATCACACCTGGAACCTAATAGGAGAAAGCCTTAACCTGTCAAAATGCATCTGTAAAGACTAGAAGAGGATCTTGCTCCTTCAAATGCAGACTCCAACAAAAGAGTCTATGGATAATGAAGAACCAGGCAAACATGACACCGCCAAAAGAAACAAAGTTCCAGCAACCAAGTCCAATGAAATGATGATCTATAAATTGCCTGAAAGAGAATTCAAAATAATTATCTTCATGAAGCTCAGTGAAGTCCAAGAAAACACAGGCAACTAAATAAGATTAGAAAAGCAATGCATGAAAAAAATAAGAAGTTTAATAAAGAAATAAAGAAAAGAATACAATAACATAAGTAAAAACTTTAATTGAGAGCTTCAGCAGCGGACTCAATCATGGAGAAGAAAGAATTATAAAGCTTGAAGACAGATCACTTGAAATTTGCCAATTCAAGGAAAAAAAAGAATGAAGAATCAAAAGAGTCAAGAAAACATAAGGGTCCTCTGGGACAAATCAATCATAGTAATATATTGCTTTTGATGGCAATTACTTTTGCATCAACCTAATAAAAATTACAGAGGTTCCAGAAGGAGAAGAGAAAAAAAAGGAGCAAAGATATTATTTAAAGAAATATTGTCTGAAAACTTTCTAAATCTTGGCGGGAGTGGGGAGGCTATGAAAATCCAGATTCCTAAGCTTAAAGAAGTCTAAACAAGTTCAGCACACACACACACAAATACTCTGAGGCATATTACAATCAAACATCAAAAGTTCTCAAAGAGAGAATCTTGAAAGCAAAAAGAGATAAGAGACTATTCACATTCAAGGGAACTTCCATTAGGTTATCAGAGGACTTCTCAACAGAAACTTGCAATCCAGCAGGAAGTGAGATGTTATATTCAAGAGGCTGAAATGAAATTTAAAAAACCCCAGAAACCTGACAACCAAGCATACTAAACTCAGCAAAGCTCTCCTTCACAAATGAAGGAGAGGTAAAGACTACTCTAGACAAAGCTGAGAGTTAATCACCATTAGATTTGCCTAATCAAAAATGCCAAAGGAAGTTCTTTAAGTAAAAAGAAAAAGATGCTAATTAATAACATGAAAACATATAAAAGTTAAAAAGACTCAGTAAAGACAATATATAGTCAAACTCAGATTACCTCAATACTGGAGTAGTAGTATATAAATTACTTATATATCTAACATAAAGATTAAAAGACAAAACTATTAAAAATAACTATAGCTGTGATAATTTATTAAGGAATACACAATATAAAAATATGTAAATTGTGACATCAAAAAACATAAAATATTCATATGCGGGGAGTAAAAGTGTAGTCTTTTTATGTGATTGAAATTGTTATCAGCTTAATATAATCTGTTGATAAAGATGTTTTATGAAGTGTCATGGAAACAACACACTATAAACCTATAGCAGATATACAAAAGATAAACGAACCAAAATATGCCAATGCAAAAAATTATTGTATCACAAAGGAAGACAGCAAGAAAGGAAGAAAAAACAAAAGATCTACAAATAATCTGAAAACAATTACTAAAATGGCAGTAGTAAGTCTACATCTATCAATAATTACCTTGAATGTAAATACATTAAATTAACTGATGAAAAGACAAAGTGGCTAAATAAATAAAAGAATAAGACCATATTCTATGCTGCCTACAAGGGACTCATTTCAGCTTTAAGGACGTACATAGACTGGAAGGGAAGGGATGGGAAAAGATTTTCCATGCAAAAGGAAATGAAAAGACAGCAGGGATAGTTTTACTTATATCAGAAAAAATAAACCTTAAGTCAAAAAATGTAAAAATAAAGAAGGTTACTACATAATGATAAAGGGGTTAATTTCTCAAAAGCATATTTAACTTGTAAATGTATAATATATGCACAATATTTGAAGCACCTAAACATGTAAAGCAAATACTAATAGATCTGGTGGGAAAGATAGACAGCAGTACAATAATAGTAGACTTTAATACCTGCTTTCAACAATAGATAGATCATCCAGACAGAAAGTCAATAAGAAACACTGGACTTGAACTACACTTTAGGCAAAATGCACCTAACAGATATATAGAGAACATTCCATCTAATAGCATGAGAAAACATATTTCTTTTCAAGCACACACAAAATAATCTCCATGATAAATCATATAGCAGGCCAGAAAATAAGTCTTAACAAATTTAAAAAGACTAAAATTGTATGTAGTATCTTTACTGACCACAGTGGTATAAAACTAGGAATCAGTAATAGAAAGAAATTTGGAAAAATTGACAAATTTGTAGAAATTAAACATGCTTCTGAACCATCAATAAGTGAAGGAAGAAATAAAAAGAAAAATAAAAAAAATCTTGAGACAAATGAATATAGAAATATAACATACAAAAAACTATAGGATATAGCCAAAGCAGTTCCTTGACAAAAGTTTATAGTAATAAATACCTACATTTAAGAAAAATCTCAAATAAATAACCTATGTTTCATCTCAAGAAACTAGAAAAAGAAGAACAAAAGAAGTACAAAGTTAATAGAAAGAAGGCAATAATGAAGATCAGAGAAAAATAAATAAAATAAATATTGAGAAAAAATAGAAAGGATAATTAAAATGAAGTGTTGGTTTTTTTAAAAAAGACAAAATTTACAAACCATCAGCTAAACTAAGAAATAAAAAGAATATCCAAACTTCTATTTCTCACAAAAAAGGAAACAGACTCAGAGAAGTGTTTGATAAGTTTTGATCTATAAGAAAGAATATTACCTAATAAAGTTTTTCTGTTAACATAAAAGTAAAACATGGGATTTTCTCTCTTTCTATTAGGGATCTAATTTTAAAAAATTAATCATTTAGTTGAACATAAAAGTGAAACATGGGATTTTCCCTCTTTCTATTAGGGATCTAATTTTAAAATATTAATCATTTAGTTAATAAAAATATTTCCCAGATAACTGTAAAGAAAAATTATTTTCCTTGCTTAAAATACAGGAAATTGAGGCTAAGTAGATATGTACCTTCATATAGTTCCTAGTCTCAAGATGTTAGACTTGATTATTAGATAATGAGACTAATTTTAGACATATACAGAATACTGTCTACAGATTGGGAATTCTGTAGTCGATTTATTCATATTCTGAATGTTGGTGAGTCAGCAATTTTAAGACATATTGACTGTTTCTAAAACATTTGAATAAATTTGATGCATAAAACTAGGCAGGTTAAGCATTTTTGCATCTCTTCTAGTTAATTGTGAAGACTTTATTCACTGTGCCATTCTATAGCCTAGTAATAGTAACCCCATTCTATAGCAGGGGTAGCAAATTATAGCCCATGAGCTAAAAAAATATGGAGAGGAAAGAAAATATGATTGGCAAAAAATAAAGGAGCTGAAAATGATGATGGAGAAGGAAAAGAAATATATAAAATCATAGAGTACATATAAAACTAAAACTCTAGTATTAAATAGCAGTTCAAAGAAGAATAGATATAAGCTCAAAAAAGAACGTGGGAATTCAGATGTTTGAAAAAAGTAAACAAGCAAATACACAATTACAACAATTTTTAAATTCCTTTCTGTCCTTCCCTGTTATGCCTTCAAGGTATTGCTACAGACACAATCTTTGGAAAAAAGAAAAAAAAAAAACCTTAAAGGGGCAAGGAGATCACTGCAATCTATTTTCCCAATGTGATAATATTTTTTGCTTTTCTCAAATAATCATGGTTGTTGAGGGTAAATTACTATTTAATTTGAATGCATAGCTTGAGATCCAAGGCTTTTGTGATTTATTATTTTTTCTAGAATATGCTAAGCTTACCTTCATTTCTGGTAAATTATGTACCTAGTTCAGCACATTCCTGAGAATGAGTTTTTCTTTGAGCACAATATGTTCCATCAGACTGGATATTCCATTGAAATGAATATATTCTCTGCACCGAAATAGGCTACTTGAGCCCTCACATTGACTTATATTATACAAAAAGGACATTTTCCAGTAGTATTTTTGGAATCTAGCTACTCTAAGCTTACTGTCTTTTAAACCCATAGGAATGCCTAATGCTACAATGAAAGAGCAATTCATAGGCAGGGAGTTGTAAATCAAAACGCATTGTACAAAAGAAAGGCTATTGGGAAAAATAATTGGTGATATCCATGTTTCTTGTTTCCAAATCTAACAACCAGAGAGACTGATCTGGTGAAATTTTAAATAGATGTTAAGGACATAAATAGCATCTGCAGTGTAGAGACTAAGTCTTGCTTGCCTCCAATAGCTGAGGCTCTAGGTCCATCTGCAGAAGGACCCCAGAAGCACTTCACTACTTCTTAGTCTGATTGTTGTAATGAATAACAATAAAAGAACAAAACAAATAAACAAAAAACACACAAAAAAACCCACACAGCACTTTTTCTCAAATGCAGCTAACTGACCCCCGCCCCCTCCATCTTCCATGATACCCTGTCTCCTTGCTCATGCCTGGTTCTGTCATGTGTGCTTGATACAATTGCTGAGAGGCTATAATCTAATTTTCATCTCAAAAATCTAGAGAGGACCCAAGTGAGGGTAAGGGCAAAATGAGCAGCTGAATAAGCACAACTTACTTCCTGACTATTAGAGACAAAAATATACACTCCCATTCACATTTATGAGAAGGTGATTTCTGACTCAGCAAGTCAGAAGTTCTTTCCTAAGAAGATAAATAGCCCTTGGTAGATTTTTAGGATGTAAGCTCTGATTAATGACAAGGTATGGATATGGGTTAAAGTTAGTATGTTACACTACAATTAGTGAGTAAACAGAAGATTTTGTAAAAGTCCATGGCATGTAGTTTTTGTACACGCACATATTTTTTGAGGTCATACTGAGAAGTGCGAAGTTGATATTTAAAAAGCCATATAGAAATCTCTATAACTAAACATAATCAAGCATGTAAGTCTTTTAAAAGTAGTTATTAAACTAATAAAGCTAATACAGCTAATAAAAAGTATAAAAAGGGAAAACAAAGCCACTTTGCAAGTTAAATGTTAGAAGAAGTAAATATTTATACAAAAAAAAATTAAGGTATTAAAAAAATATGAAATTCTGTGGCATGGCCTTTGGAGTCAGACAAACCTGTTTGAATTCCTGTTCTGCCATTCACCAGTACCACGGCTCTCAAGATCCCTGAAGGTTGCTGAATTTTACTGAGGCTTAGTTTCTTTGTCTATAAAATAAAGTTAATACTGCGTGCATTATATGTGACTATGAAGTTTATATTAAATCAGGGGTTAAGTGTCATAGTACACATACTATGGGAGTTCTTTCTTAAGACTGTTGCTGAAAATTAAACTCCAGAGAAACATAATATAATGCCAATTAAAACCTTTTCATTCACTGAATCATTTATTTAATCTGAAAACAGATGTCTAAAAAGATTTCACAACAGGTAAATCATTTTCTTCATAGCATATATCACTATCTAATACTACCATGAATTTTGTTAGTCTTTGGTCAATTTGTCTGTCTTCAGTTGTAGAATGTCCGTGCAACTGCCTTTTTCTTGCCTTTCATCTGAGTCTAAAACAACTGAATATGCTGTAGTTGTAGAAGCAAACACTAATGTGCTTATTGTATGCCAGAAGTTTAAAATATTAATTTGATTTTCGTAATGACTAGATGAGGTGGATATGCCTATAGTCCTATTTTACAAAAGGGAAACTGAAATAAAAAGGGGTGACATGTCCTATCTAAAGCCACACAGAAAACATGTCCCAGTCTGATCCTTACCAGAGTAAGATTTGAATGTAGGAAGTTTAGTTTCAAAATCAAAGCATTGCTTTGATATAATATCACATTATATTGCTCTAATATGTTTTTGATGAATAAATGGATAAATGAATGAGTGGCTTGTTTTGGGTACCATTTGAGACCTGGTGGAAGTGGTTTTGGAGTTAATTGTCATGTTTTTGGATTGTTGTTTGCTAGCCTGGGTACTTACAAAATTTGCTGTCATGATGTTCTGTATATTTGTAGAGTTTTCTCTTAGAACATGCAAACAATATGATCTGAAGGTTTAACTGCTTCTAAAACAGATTTTCAACCAGTCCTATTACTTTCTGCTTCACATTTTTCCCTATTTCCAATGGTCATCAGCTTACCTTCTGGGAATTCCCTGTAAACTGAATGTTAGTTTTCCTACTGCCACCTTCGCTGTCTGCTTTCTCTACTGCTTCTTTAATTCCTGGAGCTCTCTCTGTCTTTCAAGTACCATATATTTTTTACTGCTATAGTATTTCTTATTCTATTTTAAAAAGTGATTTTATACCTATAAAAATTATTGAGTCATACTTTAGTGGCATTTTAAAGGAAAGTGGAGGTAAGTAGATGGGGCCAGCCTCACCATTTGAGCAAAAAAATCTAGGTTTTATCATTGATGGCATTCCCTTTACACTACCTTCACATCTAAGCCATCATCAAGTTTTGTTTACTTTTTCCTCCTTAGTCTCATAGTCTATCCACATTCTCCATTTCCACGTTTTTTTTTTTTTTTAATTAGAAACTTAGTACAACCCATTATTTTTGGACCATGTGACATCAACAGTTTCCTAATTGGGTTATTTTCAGTGCCACTCCATTTCCCTGAAAGCAATGTCATAGCCTTCTATTGTGGCCAACTATGCTTTATGATCCGGCCCCTAGTCATACAGACTCTTTCCTTTCTCTCTTGGATCCTATGCCTTACTGATTCTGAACTCTTTTTAGTATTCTGATTCCTTCCTATTGGGCTTTTACCCATGTTGTTCCCTCTTTTTAGAATGTTCTGCAGTCATCTGCAGATGGATAACACCTATTTATCTTTCAGACACTATCTCATCTAGGAAGCCTTCTCTGAGTCTCTTGGACTTTTTAAGATGCCTTTCAAGTTGCTCCCATAATATTCTGCATTTACTCCTAATTCAGTGCTTTTTACAACAAACTGACATTATCGGAACAGATGTTGTTGTCTTCCCTAATTGAAACACTTCTGTAGCTCCCCATTTTATTTAGAATAACATTCAAACTCTTTACAGTGGCTGGCAAAGACACACATGAGATATATCTTTGTGATGTCACCTGTGAGTCTCCCTGTATTCAGCACGTGCTAGCCATACTCGCTTCTTTTCAGTTCCTTCAACACACTGAGACCTCTCCTGGAAGAATGACTTTGGATTTACTCTTATTTTTTCTGACTGTGATGTCTCTCCTCTAGCTCTTGGCAGAGTGGCTTCCTTTAACCCATCAATTAGCATCATCTCAAGCCCTTGTTATTTGCTCTATCTAAATGTCCCGATTTCCAGTAACACTGTGATATATCACTTTGCTTATGCGCTCTTTAGTACTTATTGTGGATTTCGTACATGAGGTCAGGAACCTTGCCTGTATCTTTCAACATATCTTTCATTTCTTCTAAACGTTCCATAAGAGTTTAGAGATGTTTCACTCTTTAATTAAAGGGGAAGACACTAGGTGACTTCATTTGTATGCATATTTCCAAGTAATATTTTCTCATCCAACTTTTAATGTGTAACAGTTGCCTGTCTAGAGTCCAAATGTGTTAATTTAGCAAACACTACAGACATATTTATTGAGCTCTAATTATGTTCCTTCCGTTGTTCTACACATTGGAAATATAATGGTAAATAAAATGGAGTTCCTTCCCTCATAGAGTTTATGTATTATCAAAGGGGGGAATGTTGGACACAGCAAATTTAAAAAATAGAAATAAGAAAACGCGTCAAGTAGTGCTAAGTACTATTAAGGAAAATTAATCAGGATAAGGGGATGGAGAGTCATTGGTGATGGAGGTTGCTATTAAATAGAAGGGTTAGGGAAGGCCTCTCTGAAGAGACAACTGAAGTCAGGGAGTGATCCATGCACTGGAATGGGCATTCTAGGCAGAGGGAATAGTGAGTGCTCTTGTAAGTGAACATGAACCAGCTAAGAATACATGAACATGCTCTGATATGGTTGGAGCAGAGCAGGTGAGAGACAGAGTGAGAAGAAAAATGGTCAGAGACATAGCCAGGGGCCAATGTCATGTATATCTTGTAGCACGCGGTAAGAACATCGGATTATTTTAAGTTTGATGGAAATCCATTGAAGAGCTTTGAGCATGGTAATGACATGATTGGATTTATATTTGAAAGTTTTCTAAATTGTGTAGAGAATAGAGTTTATGAAGGTAGAAGTGGAAATGGGAGACTAGTTATGAGGCTATTGCAACTGTAGCATGAGATACAGGAGCTATGCCTAGGGTGATAGTGATAGAGGAAATGAAAAGTGCTTGGATTTAGGACCTATGTTGAGGGACAAATTTATTTACGTAATTTGATGGCCAATTGATTATGGGACAGTTTGAATGTCAGATAGGAGAAAAGAAAGGAAAGAAAGTAGGCATCAAGGTTTGGTTCTGAGGAACTAGACATGTAGATTTAAAGACAAGGAGCACACAGAGGTAAAGGAGGATTTTCTTTGGACAGATGAGCGTGAATTTTAGAGTCTGGGTTTGGAAATATATGTTTGATATGGCTATCAGAAATCCAAGTAAAGATGACGAGTATGTAGCTGGATATATAATACTGGAGTTATAAATTTTAGAATCATACTATATAAATGGTATATCAAACCATGGAATTGATATGATAACCTAGGAACTAAGTAGAGATAGGAAAGAGAGACAAAGATACATCCCAATGCACCCTGATTTTGGAGTTCAGAAAGGTAAAGAGAAATCACTAAGAACCACCATGAAGAGGAATCGGTCTGGTGGGAGGAAGGTCAACAGTGTGAGGCCATGGAAATCAGGTAGATGACAAAGACAAGGCACTTGGAGAAGAATAGAGAGAACCACTGAGTTAAATAGATGGTGACATAAACACTAGTAATTATTTGGCAGTGTGGAATTCATTGTTTCTCTTGACCATTGAAACTTTACGGTAGAAAGACTGACTAGAGCATGTTCAAAACATAATTTAAATAGAAATCAAGTCAGCAGCTATAGAGAGTTCTCTCCAGGGAAAACAGAATGAAAAAGCACAAGGAAAAAGAAAAATCTGGGGCAGATAGTTTGCGTGATGTTTTAAAGTTCTGCTTTTGAAGTAGTTCAGAGATTGTAAAACCTACTCAAGAACACTTAAATTCTCTCATTTTTAAATTATAAAATAAAGTAGGTATACAACAGGATAGAGGCCTCTATTCCTCTCTTTATTCCTGAAATTTTGATAATTTTTCTCCATATTTTTAAGACTAGGTTATCGGTGCAAACAACTTAAGAATTAAGAGATCTTTTGGGTAAATTGTTTTCATTCAATAGTGTTCGTCTTCATCTTTGATAATTATTCCTGCCATAAAGTCTATTTTATCTGATACTAGTATATCAACTTGAACTTTTCTTTTGCCACTTATTGGCCCGTTATTTATTTCTTCCATCTATTAACTTTCAATCATCTGTGTCTTTCTTAGACTTTAGGTAAGTCACCTGAAAATTCCATACAGCTGAATTTTGCTTTCTTGAGTCACTTTTACAATCTGTCAATGTAACATCTTTGTTTAATGACAATCTGTCATTAAACATTGAGTTTGATTTGTATACATAAACTGTGATTAGTCATATACATTTCTATGTATCTCTATTATCTTTTTATGTTCTTATTGGCCATGCTTCTTCTTTCCTTGGCTTCTTTTCTCTTTCTGCTTTCTACTATGTTGATCAAGTTTACTTTATGTACATCTCTCCTTGTCACTCTCCCCTCTTCCCATCCACATGCATTTGGAAGTCACACATTCTATTTTTATAATTTTAAGGTTACTCTTTAAATTTCTAAAGGCATTCACTGATTTCTTGCTGAATGCTTATCATTTCAAATCCCTTAATTATTATTTTTGCTACTGTCTTGCAATAGATGGTTTTATTTTTAGATTTATTGTTTATTTATTCATAAATTCTTTATACATAAATGTATTTCATGACATTTTGTACTTAATTTTCTTCTTGAATAAGTAAATTTTTAAAGTTCTTTTAGTGACAATCTGTGTAGTAAATGCCTTAAGAATTCATTTTATTTTCTCGCTTGAAAAATAATTTAACTAAACTGTCCTAAATACAAGAGCATCCAGACTCACAAAACAAGTTCTTAGAGACCTACAAAGAAACTTAGACTCCCACACAATAATAGTGGAAGACTTTAACACCCCACTGTCAATATTAGATGGATCATCAAAGACAGAAATTTAATAAAGATATTTAGGACTTGAACTCAGCCCTGGATCAAGTGGACCTGATAGAAATCTATAGGACTCTCCACCCAAACAAAGGAATGCACATTTTTCTTGGTGCCACATGGGACTTACTCTAAAATTGATCGCCTAATTGGAAGTAAAACACTCCACAGCAAATGCAGAAGAACTGAAATCATAAAAAACACTCTCTGAGACCACAGTGCAATCAAATTTGAACTCAAGATTAGGAAACGCACCCAAAAGCACAGAACTAGATGGATATTGAACAACCTGCTCCTGAATGACTCCTAGGTAAATAATGAAATTAAGGCAGAACTCAAGAAGCTCTTTGAAACCAGTGAAAACAAAGAGACAATGTACCAGGATCTCTGGAACGCAACTTAAAAGGAAAATTTATAGTACTAAATGCCCATATCAGAAAGCTGGAAAGGTCTCAAATCAACGTCCTAACATCACAACTGAAAAAACTAGAGAACTAAGAGAAATAAACCCCAAAGCTAGTAGAAGACAAGAAATAACCAAGCTCAAAGCAGAACTGAAGGAAATAGAGACACAAAAACCCTTCAAAAAATCAATGAATCCAGGAGCTGTTTTTTTTGAAAAAATGAATAAAATAGATAGACCACTAGTTAGACTAACAAAAAAGAAAAGAAAGAAAAATCAAATAGACACAATAAAAAATGATAAAGAGGATATCACTACTGATACCACAGAACTACTACAATCACCTCTATGCAAATAAACAAGAAGATCTAGAAGAAATAAATTCCTAGATACCCTCCCAAGACTGAACCGGGAAGAAGTTGAATCCCTGAATAGACCAATAAGAAGTTCTGAAACTGAGGCAGTAATTAATAGCCTACCAACCAAAAAAAAGTCCAGGACCAGACGGATTCATTGCCTAATTCTACCAGAGGTACAATGAGGAGATAGCACCATTTCTTCTGAAATTATTCCAAACAATTGAAAAGGAGAAATTCCTCCCTAACTCATTTTATGAGGCCAGCATCATCCTGATACCAAACTTGGCAGAGATACAACAACAACAAAAAACTTCTGGCCAATTTCCTTGAATATCTATGCAAAAAATTCTTAGTAAAAGACTAGCAAACAGAATACAGCAGCACATAACAAGCTTACCCACCAATCAAGTTGCCTTCATCCCCAGGATGCAAGGCTGGTTCAACATACACAAACCAATAAACATAATTAATCACATAAGCAGAACTAAAGACAAAAAAAAAATCACATGATTATGTTAATAGAGATTCAGAAGAGGCCTTACATAAAATTTAACATCCCTTACATTAAAAACTCTCAATAAACTAGATATTGAAGGAACATACCTCAAAATAATAAGAGACATTTATGACAAACCCACTGCCAACATCATACTGAATGAGCAAATGTTGGAAGCATTCCACTTGAAAGCTGGCACAAGATAAGGATACCCTCTCTCACCACTACTATTCAGTACTGGAAGTTCTAGCCATGGCAATTAGGTAAGAGAAAGAAAGAAAGAAAGAAAGAAAGAAAGAGTAATCAAATAGGAAGATAGGAAGTCAAATTGTCTTTGTTTACAGATGAAATGCTCCGATATCTAGAAAACCCCATTATCTCAGCGTAAAAGCTTCTGAAGCTGATGAACAAATTCAGCAAAGTCTCAGGATACAATATCAATGTGCAAAAGTCACAGTCATTCCTACACACCAACAGCAGGTGAGCAGAGAGCCAAATCATGAATAGACTTTCATTCACAATTGCTATAAACAGAAGAAAATTCCTAGGAATACAGGGAACAAGGTAAGTTAAGAACCTCTTCAAGGAGAACTACGAGCCACTAAAAGCAGCCAGTAGGCAAAGAAGTACAGTTGTGTACACAAAAAGAGGCAGCTGGCCTTGGGAGGCTGAGGCAGGAGAATCACTTGAACCCAGGAGGCAGAAGTCGCTGTAAGCCACTGCACTCTAGCCTGAGTGACAGAGTGAGACTCTGTCTTAAAAAAATAAATAAATAAATGAATAAATAAATAAATAAGAGGTAGCTGGACAGATTTGGCCTGCAGGGTATAGTCTGCTGACCTCAATGTAGAAGATACAGTTGTTTCTTCGAGCATTAGAATATTTTGTTTAGAAATATTTCAGTTAACTCTAGTTTTTTTCCTAGCTATTCAGTCAGCAGAAAAAGTTTGTTTAAAACAATGCGGGTAGTCATCCTATAACCTGATATTTGCTAACACAGTATGAGCTTTCTAGTTGTTTTCAAAATTACTGTAATGGTTTGTGTCTGTGTTTGTATATACATGTCTTTTAGGTACTGAACAGATCAGAATTGGTTTTACTTTTTATGTTGTTGGTTTGTTTTCATTAACTATTACCTAAGAATAATACTAATCTTCTAATTATAAGCCAAAACCTCCTGTTTTTTTTTTCTCATTGTATAAGCCACTTATTTTTATAAGGTATATTTAAATAATTCCTATCTTCTGATATGATTTTAAACTCTAAATCATGTGTTACTGTTACAAAACTTTCTCTCTCCATGTAATCACAGTTATGAGCAAAGCAGTGAGAAAGTTGAGGTTGTAAACAATTTTGCAGCATGAATGTAACAAGAAGTTTCCGTATTTTGTCAGGAAAACAAAAGCTTAGGCTGTTAAATAAAAGCTATCCTATTTTGGTAAGTTGAAATTCAAAAATGTATGTATAATTTCTTAAATGTAAGACTACATTAAATCAAAAACAAAAATTGGTTTTTCAATGCATAATTATTTATTGCCATAACAAATTGTTTGGTTCAAAATGAAAGGTATATTAGGAAAGTTTGCACCTCAAAATTAATAATTAATGAAATATCTGTACAAAATAAAGTGCAAGCATTGTAAAACTGAAAAAAAAAAAAAAAAAAAAGAAAAACATTCCGTGCTCATGGATGGAAAGAATCAATATCATTAAAATGGCCATACTCCCCAAAGTAATTTATAGTTTCAATGCTTTTCCAATTAAACTACCATGAACATTCTTTACAGAATTAAAAGAAACTATTTTAAAATTCATATGGAAACAAAAAGGAGTTCATATAGCCAAGACAATCCTAGACAAAAACAACAAAGCTGGAGGCATCACGCTTCTGGACTTCAAACTATACTACAAGGCTATGGTAACAAAAACAGCATGGTACTGGTACAAAAACAGACACATAGACCAATGGAAAAGAACAGAGAACTCAGAAATAAGACTGAATATCTACAATTGTCTGATCTTCAACAAACCTGACAAAAACAGGCAATGAGAAAAAGATTCCCTATTTAATAAATGGTGCTAGGAGAACTGGTTAGCCATATGCAGAAAATTGAACCCTGGATACTTTCTTTACATGTTATACCAAAACTAACCCAAGATGAATTAAAGACTTAAATGTAAAACCTAAAATTGTAAAAACCCTAGAAGAAAATCTAGATAATACTATTCAGGACATAGGCATGCACAAAGATTGTATGATGAAATCACCAAACACAATCACAACAAAAGCTAAAATTGTTCTAATTAAACTAAAGAGCTTCTACATAGTAAAATAAACTATCATCAGAGCAAACAGGCAACTTACAGAGTGGGAGAAAATTTTTGCAACCTATCCATCTGACAAAGGTTTAATATCCAGAATCTACAAGGAACTTAAACAAATTTACACACAAAAAAACAAACGACCCCATTAAAAAGTAGGCAAAGGACATGAACAGACACTTCTCAAAAGAAGGCATTCATCTAGCCAATAAGTATGTGAGAAAAGCTCAGTGTCATAAAAGACTGTTAGAGAAATGCAAATCACAATGAGATACCATCTCATGCCAGTCAGAATGGCGATTATTATAAAGTCAAGAAAGAACAGATGCTGGCGAGGTTGCAGAGAAATAGGAAAACTTTTACACTGTTGGTGGGAATGTAAATTAATTCAGCCACTGTAGAAGACAATGTGGCAATTCCTCAAAGATCTAGAACCAGAAATTCCATTTGACCTGGCAATCCCATTACTGGGTATATACTCAAAGGAATATAAATTATTATAAAGATATATGTATGTGTATGCCCAGTGCAGCACTACTCACAAGAGCAAAGAAAGTCAATCAACCCAAATGCTCATTGATAATAGAATGGATAAAGAAAATTTGGTACATATATACCATGGAATAATATACAGCCATAAAAGGAATGAGATCATGTCCCTTTGCAGAGACATGGATGGAGCTGGAAGCCATTATAATCAGCAAACTGATGCAGGAAGAGAAAACCAAACACTGCATGTTCTCACTTATAAGTGGGTGCTGAACAATGAGAACACATGGATACAGGGAGGAGAACAACAAACACTGGGGCCTGACGGTGGGGGAAACGTGGGAGGAGGGAGAACCTTAGGAAAAATAACTAATGAATGCTGGGCTTAATACCTAGGTGATGGGTTGATAGGTGCAGCAAACCACCATTGCACACGTTTACCTAACAAACCTGCACATCCTGCACATGTATCCTGGAGCTTAAAATAACAAAAAAAACCCCATCAAATAAAGAAAAAATAATTTAGTTGGATATATCATTTTATATTAACAATTTTTAAAATCTTTCATAATAGTACACTGTTGTCCTCTGGATTTTATGGTTTTCATAGAAAAATATGGTATTAGTTCATTTAGAGTAACTCATTTTCTTTCTGTTTTGCTCTTCCACATTGTCTTTTGTGTCCTGCATTCACTGCATTTCTCTAGTCTAGATTTTTACTCAGAAGGTGGAAATGTTCCTAAATCTAAGGATTCATGATTTTCTTGAATTTCATTAAACACCGTTATCTTAAAAGTGTACATCTGATCTTTGACAAACCTGACAAAAACAAACAATGGGGAAAGGATTTCCTATTCAATAAACGGTGCTGGGGAAACTGGCTAGCCATATGCATAAAACAGAAACTGGACCCCTTTCTTACAATTTATGTAAAAATTAACTCAAGACGGATAAAATACTTAAATGTAAAACCTAAAACCATTAAAACCCTAGAAGAAAACTGAGGCAATACCATTCAGGACATAGGCATGGGCAAAGGCTTCATGAGTAAAACACCAAAAGCAATTGCAACAAAAGCCAGAGTTGACAAATGGGATCTAATCAAACTAAAGAGCTTCTGCACAGCAAAAAAACTATCATCGGAATGAACAGGCAACCTACAGAATGGGAGAAAACTTTTGCGAGCTACCCATCTGACAAAAATCTAATATCCAGAATCTACAAGGAATTTAAACAAATTTACAAGCAAAAAAATAAAAAATAAAAAACAAACTCCATCAAAAAGTAGATGAAGGATATGAACAGACACTTCTGAAAAGAACACATGAATGCACCCAGCAAACATACGAAAAAAAGCTCATCATCACTGGTCATTTGAGAAATGCAAATCAAAACCACAATGAGATACCATCTCACTCCAGTCTGAATGGCAATTATTAAAGTCAGGAAACAATAGATACTGGTGAGGTTGCGGAGAAACAGGAACGCTTTTACACTGTTGGTGGGAGTGTAAATTAGTTCAACCACTGTGGAAGACAGTGTGGCAATTCCTCAAGGATTTGGAACCAGAAATACCGTTTGACCCAGCAATCCTATTACTGGGTATATACCCAAAGATTATAAATCATTCTACTATAAAGACATATGCACACGTATGTTTATAGCACCACTATTTACAGTAGTAAACAGTTGGAGCCAACCCAAATGCCCATCAATAATAGACTGGATAAAGAAAATGTGGCATATATATACCAAGGAATACTATGCAGCCATAGAAAATAATGATTTCATATCCTTTGCAGGGACATGGATGAAGGTGTAAGCCATCATTCTCAGCAAACTAACACAGGAACAGAAAACCAAACACTGCATGTTCTCACTCATAAGTGGGAGTTGAACAATGAGAACACATGACAAAGAGAGGGCAACATCACACATCAGAGCCTGTTAATGGGTGGGGGATCGAGTGGAGGGAGACCATTAGGACAAATACCTAATGGATTCGGGGCTTAAAACCCAGATGATGGGTTGATAGGTGCAGCAAACCACCATGGCACATGTATACCTAGGTAACAAGCCTGCACATTCTGCACATGTATCCCAGTACTTACTGTAAACATTTTTTTAAAAAGTGTAATTGTGTGACTTTTGAAATGTTGCTTGAAAGTACCAGTAATAAGAAACTGGTTTATGATCATTTGGAAGATTTGTATAGTTTTATAAAACTCAATTAAAATGTCTATTTCAATGACCTGTATTTTGTCAGACTTAGTCACAGATGAGTATTAAACTTGTCAGAATTTCTTCAATCCTCATTCAAGTCTGTGAATAAACACCCTGTATGACACTTATTTTGAACTTCTCAAGGAAATAATTAAAGACAGTATCTAAAAACTTAAAGACATAATTCCCAGATTGCATGGACCAACTGTGTACCTAGCAAAATGCATTTTAAAAAGTTTTGACCAGTGGAAACAAATACTACATCTTACACATACCAAAAAAGGAAAAAAAGATTTTATCCAAGAATCAAGAATCAGGATGGCTCCCAAATTCTCATAATCCTGGAATCATTGTTTTAAAAGGAACAATTATTTCAAATATTTGAAATAAAGTTATTTCTAATCCAGAATGCTATATCCAGTCAATTATCAATTGAAGAAAATATCTGTCCTATACTATATAATTGGATTTGTATAAAACTCTAGAAAATCCAAGCTAATCTACAGTACTAAATAATAGGAAGAAATGAGCGGTTGAAAGGGGAAAACGGAGAGTAAGGAAGATACACTGCATGGGCAGGAGAACCCTTGGGGGTGATTGACGTGCTCATCCACTTGACTATGTGGTTGGTGTCAAACATCTATACATTTGTCAAAACCTTTTAAATTGTGTACTTTAAATATATTGTTTACTGCATGTCAATTATACATCAATAAAGCTATTAAAAATTTTTTTATTAGCTTTTATTTAATCTAATTCATTCTTAAATTTTCTCTTCTGTTTTCTATTTTCTTTTTGTCATACTTTCCGGAAGTTTTCCTTTACTTCCTCCCCTCAAACTTCCAAATTACTTTTTATTTCTGCTCTCATATTTGTAATATTCAAGCACACTCTTTTCTAGTCACAGAATCTTCCCTTTCAACCCTCTACTGCTTCAGTCATCTCTACTCTCTCCAAGTCCATCTGTTTTGGTCTCTTTCTGTCTCTGACAGAAACTTCCCTCAAATATCTGTTGATCTCTGGATATTAGTTATCTTCCAAATGTGTCACTAAAAAGCTGATTAGATCTATGTGTATCTTGGGCTAGTTGTGGCTTTCCCTCTAGGATGCTCAGGCCGGATAGTTTTTGGGGAAAATATTTTGAATTCTAAATCTTTGCAACTATTATCTCTGTCAGTTCACAGGAAAAAAAAACACAAAACCTACAGTCTTTTGTCTGGAGGCAAAAAGCTAAGGACAGCATTCTGGGGCAAATATGGGAAAGAGGAATCGGGGTCTCATCACCACTAAGGACACAAACTGTCTGCACTACAGTAACCTCACCCCTTCTTCAGAGAGATGTGTTTGCTTGCTACGGGTTATGATTGGCCTTGAAAAAAAATGTTTCTTAACTTGGGGATTCCCGGGTCATGTAGACAATACAAATTTGAGCTCCTAACTGGGATGTAATATAAGTCTGTGATTAAATTTCTCAGATAATTTGTTTTTTCTTGTATACAGAGAATTCAGGCCAAAATAAAAAGTCAAGCTTCTTTTTATCTTTCTCTGTGGATAGTTGGATTTTTCTTCCTAGTGGATACTGACTATGAGACTACATTATTTTAAATCATTTATTTTTTAAATGTAGGGGGGTTTAAGTGTGCATCCCACTCAGGCCCATTGCTTTGTCTTCTGTTTCTGCCTTGGCACTGACAGCCATGCCTCTAAATGATCACAATTGACCACCCCTGAGGGCAGCCACACTGTCAGCTCTCAGGCCAATTTCTCTGGCTATGTTTCTCTCTTCCTTTCTGACTCCTGGACATTTTTCTTTTCTTTTTCCTAGCATAGGTGAGCATGAATAAGGACATTTGTTATATTTTTATCTAGCATTTCTATGTTTTTATATTCTGAATGATTTTGGTTCATGTGGTCTGCAACATTGCTAGTCTCTAATTATCTTATTTTAATCTTTGCAATCATGGGTTTTACTGGCAAGGGAGCCGAAGCTTGTGGAGGATAAACGACTAACCCAAGAGTGGGCAATAGGTGGAAGGGCCAGTGCTACCTCTCCCCTGGTCTGGTGCTCTCTCCAATATGCTGTGTCCTCAGATCTCTTGTGCATCTGAAACGTTCTGATTTTAACATAGACTAATAAGCTCATACTAATATCTAGGATCTCATATTCAGAAATGAGAATCAGGTTATAAAAATTGATGTAAGTTAAAAATGTTTACACGTTATTATTTAGTGACTTGTGTGCACTCCACATTTTTCGTCTATTAACCTCTTATTACTAGACTGTTTATCAGAACTTTGAACAATTCATACAGTTAGGTCAAAGCTTTTACATATTTCACAAAATGGGGTAGTTGAAAACAAAAAAAAAGAAAGAAAAACACCTGGCAAAAACATCAAACAGCTGACAAATGCAATCAGCTGTGATCCATGAATTTGCATGGTCTCACCAGAGGTTGGACACCGAAAAATAAACCAACAAGTACTCTCACTACCCTATTTTTCATAGGCAATGGAATCTAAAGGCACTTTCAATGCTGTAAAAGCCTGACAAAATGTTTTCTTTAAGAAACCAAACAAGAAGAAGTTTAAAGCAATGAATATGTGTAAGGCCGACTGTGTATGTCTTTTCCTGAGAAAACAATAAATGTATTCCTGCATATAATTTTCACAGCATATGTAATAATTTTGCAGAGAACAGATTGCTCAGTAAATTCCCAGATGTATACAGAGGATCAAGTTAATGAAAAGATACTTTGAAATACAGTAACTGGTTTCTATATTAAAATAATGTATACATTCCATATCAATGATTTTCAAAAATATTTGCAAGGCAGAAAGACCCCTTTTTCCAAATTAAACATTACAAAGAACCCTTAAATATAAAACAGACGAAAGTTAAAATGTTTTCTTTGAAGAAGTTTTATTTGAAGACTTCCCATAGCCGGTCAGTGCCCCACCTCCAGAGAACTCAGCAGTCCTCAGACATCATTACGAGCAAACCAGATTCTATATGGAGGTGATATGACTCTAAAAATCATGTTTTAAGTTCCTAATGTGCTAAAATAAAGACATTCTATCTGCAGGGTCAATTTATCCAGTGGGCACAGTATGCATAGGGCTTGGGACCTATGATATTTTCAAAGGCCCAAGAAAGTATTTTAATTTCTTTAAAAATGAGAAAAATTAGGGTAATAAAAATGAGCATATAATAATAAACCCAGATCAGATTATATTTAGTTATATGCTGACATAGTCATAAAATATAATTTTAATATTGTTTTTTGGAGGAGGGGTCCAGCAAGATAAAAGTGTCTAAGGCACACAAAGGTTGTAATTCAGCTGTGTCTATTTTAATATTGGTTACTGGACACAATACTATGGCTCTGATTCCAGCAATTTCAGAACAGTCCACGGAATTAAAGCAAATTGATTCTGTCTCTGAATTTTGGCACACAAGAAAATTCCTATGTCACTCTTGATGTCATAATATTTAGTAACGTAGATTAAAATAACTATACGAATGCAAATTACAGTGTTTTTTTAATGGCATAAAAGGTTCTTTCAAGGATATAATTGAAGAGAGATGCTGAAAATGCTGCCAAAAATGGGATCTTGCTTTGGGTGAGAACTTCATTAGCCTACGAGTTCAGATGTTCTTATAGCAGGATGACTTAGAGAAACTGTCTACTCTTTCTATTATAAAAAAGTTTTTTTTTTCAATGTGCATTTTCAGGCATTAAAGATGACTGATGATGTTCTTCCACTAACACTAAAATTTACTTTTGTTACAACGATTTTTACATATGTGATAATATTCAGTGTTTGTATGAAAATATTAATGAAGAGTGTATAGCATTTAAGAAAAAAAAAAAACCTCTTAAGGTCAACCGTGAACTAGTCTCCTTAACTCATCCTTTTCCCTTTTGTTGTGAAATTTGTTTTCTTTCATAACAAAGAAAAGTGCAACCCTGAATAGAAATTTGATCACTGCCATCCACTCTCTGAGACAGAATAAACCAGTGTTACAATCTCTCAAAGATATTTCCTATTTTATAAATTTGTCTAAAAACATATTAAATTACTTTTTAATAACCATAGGTTATTAGTTTTACTCTCCATTGGGCATACCAAGATAATCTCTCAGAGGTTAGAGTTTTTGAATGAATGCCGAGGAGGATACTGTGCCCAGTGGGTTAAAATGGGTAACACTTCTACACCCCTTCAGGCAATCATTAACGTTCATGCCACATGCAGATGTGCTCACTAAAACCTCCTGTGGGAAGTTAAAACTGTCTTCTTTAATTACTGTTAAGCACTTTATACACATCATCATTCTAAATATGGAGAACAGGCCTCAATAGAAGGCCCAACTCATTAATATCACTGCCTCTGTCTAGTTTTAAAGCACTAGGTTAACCAGAGCATCTGATCTGTTTGCTCATGAGTCTTCTGAAAACCATAACATGTGTCATTTGATATTATCATGTGGTTTCATAAAGTTTTGACCTTGATAACATACAGCTTTATAATAACACATATTTTTTCCATTACGTGAGCTTCATCTTGTAGGTGATTCTGAAACTGATTTTGAAGGAGTATTTGAGCAGTAAAAGAGTGTGTTTCATTTTATTGCTCTCAAGCAATTCTTCCACTTTTTAGTTCCACCCAACCCCCTCAAAAGTTCCCAGTGTCAGTGGTGTTTAAATATTGCAGCAAGAGGGATTATCTCATGCACTTATTATCAAGAATTTTTAAAGGAAGTACATGTTCAAACATAGACCATTCGCGTCTCCATAAATATAAAACAATCATTTTAAATAGCAATAGTTCATTCTTCTTGAGTTGACTGCTGTGTTTATTCTCAATGAATGCATAGAATATTTATCATGGTCTTCATTGTCCAGTCTATTTTCAGGGAACAGTGGGGTCAGACAAAAGAAGTCTTGTCACAAGAGATTTTGAGATTTTTTTTTTTTTTTGGCTTATTTTCAGGAGACTTCAAGGTTCTGCTTTACACTTCCTGTTTCTAACCACAGTTATATGTTCCCATTTTAAAATGTAATTTAAAAACAATTTAGAATTCTAGTTTAAAAAAGGTAAATAGAAATGACACTAAAACTGACAAAACCTTGCATTTTTGGTGTTCTTGTGTTACACATGGGCACTGAGGACTCTAATCTTTTTGAGAAAAGGGAACATTTAAAACTTGTATCTCTACCCTGTTTTGTTGTTTAATTAATATTTGGTGACTAAAATAATATGGAAGGAATTTTACCAGCAAAAAATTTGTTCAAGAGTATTTTTTTTAAAGCCAGTAGTTCGTTGGGCACAAAATATTTTCTAAAAAATTCAGCAGTGTGAGTACTTGCAGACATTCTGATAAGGCACATCATGAAGTTCTTTTTAAAAAAATTGTTCGGAATTTCAACTTTTATTTTAGATTCAGGGGGAAAGGTGAAGCTCTGGAACTCCAGGTGGCAAAAGATGTTGTGCTGGAGAGTGACATTATCATAAATGACTCGAGCTGCATTCTTGGCTGAAACTGCAAGGCTAGTACCACAGGACTCACCAGCAAGTGAAAAGTATCACGTTTTAATCCCTAACTCTATTCGATTTTGTCCCTTACAGTGATGGTTTCAACAACAACAACAACGAAAATACCACATATATTAGAAGGTGTAGAAAACAGTGTTCTGCCGATTGAAGATGTGAATCATAAAACCTCTTATTGATATCAAAATAAACACATTTATTTTTCCTTAATCTTTAGTTAAGTTTGGAATTATGTGAGAAGTCCCTGGAATAATGAAATACTCTGGAGAAGATCTCCATCAACTTTAGGGAACTGTACCTGGTTATGCCACTGCATAATGTCCATTATTATAAAAACTTTTTTTTTTTTTTTTTTGAGACAGGGTCCTGCTCTATTACCCAGGCTGGAGTACAGTAGCATGATCTCAATTCACTGCAACCTCTGCCTCCCGGGTTCAAGCTATTTTCCTGCATCAGCCTCCTGAGCAACAAGAATCACAGGCATGTGCCACCATGCCCGGCTAATTTTTTGTATTTTTAGTAGAGATGGGGTTTCACCATGTTGGTCAGGCTAGTCTTGAACTCTTGAGCTCAAGTGATTCACCCACCGCAGCCTCCCAAAGTGCTGGGATTACAGGCGTGAGCAACAGCGCCCAGCCACCAAATGTCTAAATTTAATAAAAAGTATAATTTTTAAGGGCCTGCTTTTGAAAAAGTGTATTTGCAAAGATCTATGTTAGAATGAATGTGTACATGGTCCCTATCACAATCTGCCAGCTATTTTTTCGTTAGAAACAATATTGGCACTTAGAGATCGAAATATGCTGTTTATTTGACATCAACATACAACCAACTGATCATCCTATAATTATATCACTCTTTGTGATGTGGACTATCATACTTTGGGAAAGTTTACTGCAGTTTTGGGGGAAATAGCCTAAACATCCAGTTTCACTAACTTAACTGCCAGGCTGCCAATGAATTAGTGAATTTCATTTCTTTAATATCATTTATCAAACACAAATTGTTTATCAGGCATAATAATAAATTTCAGTTAGGTTAAAAAGATTAAAAGTAAAGATATAAGATTTGTGAAAATTAAAAAGATAATTTTAGTGTGATAAGGGTTTTTGGGTCAGATATAAAAATTAGAAAAAGGAAGTAGGGGGCATGGGGGGAGAGAGAATTTTTTTTAATATAATAATTAAATATTTCTATATATTAAAATATAACATGAAGTCAAAAGACAAATTATAGACCTAGAGTAGGATGGAGATACAAACATATATATGTATGTATGTGTATATTTCTGTGGAAAAATATACATATTGAAAAATTCTTATATATGTATGAAAAAATTGATTTACATGCATCATCTATTACTCCCTAAATTGTACTTTTATTTTTTATATTTTATTACTTTGTACATTTTTTCACTTCTTTTTCTTTCCTTTCTGTTTTTCCTTGCTTGCTTGCCTTCTTGCTTTCTTTTCTTTTCTTTCTCGCTCTGTATTTTTTTTTTCTTTTGAGTCTCAGTTTATTCTTTCTATAGCTTTACATTCATGCTTTACGGATTCAAAGACTTCTTGCCACCCATTGAGGATGTGGAATCATTTTCTAAAAGTGACTTGTCATTACAGACTAAGTAATTTGGATCATTATTCCTTCCAAAGACAATTTAAAAGCTGAAAAATTACAAAAACAATCTCTTTGTAGGCTTTGGAGAATTAATAAGATAGTGACAAAATAGTAGGCAAAGATCCATAAGTAGGTAAACATCTCAGGCTGGGTGTGGGGGCTCACACCTATAATCCCAGAACTTTGGGAGGCCAAGGCGGGCAGATCACTTGAGCTCAGGAGTTCATGAGCAGCCTGGCCAACATGGTGAAACTCCATCTCTACTAAAAATACAAAAATTGCCTGGCTGTGGTGGCGGGCGCCTGTTATTCTATCTACTTGGGAGGCTGATGTAGGAGAATTGCTTGAACTCGGAAGGTGGAGTTTGCAGTAAGCTGAGATTGCACCATTGCACTCCAGCCTGGGCAACAGTGGGAGACTCCATCTCAAATAATAATAATAATAATAATAATAAATAAATAAATAAAAAATAAACATCTCAAAAACATCTCAAAAAAGGATCTTGGCATATGGGGCTACTTTTCCCTAGAGGTGTTTACCAATTTTGGAAGTAGGAGTCCAAAACCTGCCTTCTCAGAGTCCTGGAAAATATACCCTGCTTTCAATATTTCTTCAAGCCTGAGCCCAAGGGTTAAGTGTGAGCAGGAAATAGTGATGCCTCACATCACCTGCAGATCACTTCAAATTATTCCAATCCCTAGAATATAATTAATGAGATCCTGAATTAATAGTGGTACTAGTTGCTCGGCAGGAGCAAGCCTAAATTCTCACTTTGCCTCAGATTATTTCTGAGAAGCACTCTTACTAATAAAAGGTAAAATAATAAAAGATAACTAGGAATACAATGAGACAAGACAATAAAACCAGAGCCAAGTCAGGGTTCACTCAGTAAAAGGAAGACCAATGTACGTACAATTTATACCAGGTATAAAGTATTTAATGTAAGAACTCGAGGCCTATACCAACCCTGGAAGATCTGCTGGAATTAAAATCTGAGAAGATTCCACTGAAACTTACTGCACCCAGCTTGAAGAACCAAAGTACGGCTTCTCAAAGGCTTCTAAAAGCAGCTCTAATTCTCCAGAAGTTCTCAGAAGCTCCCACTATCTTTCAGTCTGCAGAACTGAGATGGGTGGATCTCAAGGACTCGCCAGAAAGCCTCTGTGAATCTCAGGTTAGCCTACACAACTAGCTACAAATGCCTCAGGAGAATAAGGAATTCTTTTACTCTTTTTTCCTTCCAAATCATCCCCAGGGGGCTCTTGCTTTGAAAGGAGATTTTGAGAACGGTGGTCCTTGGCTCCCTTTCTTGGATTCTGGTATATTTAGTTTTGCCTTTTTGGAGATACTATCCCAAGCCATATTAATGCTTTCGACTTACCTTATTTGTGATTAGCCTGCTGTAGTCTCACCACCCAGCTCTTTACTGATGCTATGTTTCAACAATAATTAACATGCTCTGCTGTTTGTCATCAATACAGTTTCCATCTCACGTGTATCTGGTAATGTCCTGATCTTTCCTAAAGACCACCCCACTCGTAATATACTCTAACTTTTCTTTGCCCATTCCACCTCCATCTCCTCTTCCTTTTTAGAATGAGTCATTCTTTTGTGCTAGTCTCTATCATATATGGGCAATGAACCTATTATTATGAAATAGTATTTTTTCATTAATTGTCTACATATCTACTTCACCTATAAGACCATTCTTGAGGGCAGGAACTTACTATTTCTTTCTTACTCATTTTTGTTATTGGCACTTAGTTCTCTGCCTCACTGAGGTTAGGATCCCAGCAGTTCTCTTGAATGAAATTCACTAATTCATTGGCAGCTTGGTAGTGAAATTTGTGAAACAGGATGTTTGGACTATACCCACAAAACTGCAGTAAAATTTCCCCAAAGTATGGTAGTCTACATCGCAGAGAGTGATATAACTATATCATAATCAGTTGGTCATATGTTGATGTCAAATAAACAGCATATTTCAATCTCTAAGTGCCAATATTGTTTCAATGAAAAACAGCTGGCAGATTGTGATGGGGACCATGTACACATTCATTCTAACACAGATCTTTGCAAATACACTTTTTCAAAAGCAGGCCCGTAAAAATTATACTTTTCATTAAATGTAAAAGTTTGGTGGCCGGGCACTGTGGCTGATGCCTGTAATCCCAAGACTTTGGTAGGCCAACGCAGGTGAATCACTTGAACTCAGGAGTTTGAGATCAGCCTGGCCAGCATGTAGAGCCCAGTAATGGTGAATTTGTTCTTATTTCTGTTTATTAATCTTTGAACATGAGGATAGCTAGGCTGACCTAGTAAGTGCTAATGGAAAGATCATGAAATTCATTGATTTCACATCTTCTGAGTTCATTTGCTTGCTGCTTCAGTCTTTTCCCTTGCATTTAACTGGATAGTTTATGGAAGATGTAGCTCCTTACCCAGTTTCCTGCTTTAGCAGTTGGATGCTGAGGGTATTTTCTCTTAGAGCTAATACCTAGACTTATAAATGGATGAGCTGAATGAAACAAAAGTATCACTATTTATTGTTACAAAGACTCTTGTGTCTTATCTCTTTCGATGGCTACAGCCATTTCTCTGTAAATCTGCCATTTATTTTCTCTTTTATTGTACCAGCAAAATGTGCAAAGGCTGAGATGGAATGAAGGTGTGTGAATCAGCACTCTGTCCACTTCAAAAGGAGAATATTCATAGTAGATGGATAGCTGCCAAAATTTTGCTTTAGTAGAGATTCATAATTTGAACAAGTTATCTGA
This sequence comes from Cacajao melanocephalus, assembly GCA_963573385.1. Classification (NCBI taxonomy): domain Eukaryota; kingdom Metazoa; phylum Chordata; class Mammalia; order Primates; family Pitheciidae; genus Cacajao; species Cacajao melanocephalus. The sequence continues at coordinate 2,760 of CAUYLG010028313.1, read as the reverse complement.
TAAAGGCAGAGTATAATAGTTATCTCACTTACTTTCAGAAAGAGAACAATGCAAATGTTTTACTAATTGTATTTTTTAAAGTATGATGCTATTCTGATAGTTTTTTGTGTCTTTGTAGATACTTTCCTTGTAAATGGTGATGGAGTAGGTCATATAAAAGGCTAACTAGGTGCCATTTTTTCCCTTAGGGCTAATTTTTAGTTTAATTTCTTATGCTATATTTTCTTATATGTATTTTCATTGGTTTTTGTAAGTAAATGTATTGGTATTTAAGTATGCATGTATTAAATTTGCAAAACTCTGAATGCTATGTAATCAAGTAGGTCATGACATAATTTTGTGCTGAGACAATTACATATTTATATAAAAGCCTCATGGCAATCTAGTTTGAAAGATGAAAAGTGCTATTTTTTCTAAAAATAAAATGAGAACAGAAGTATTTTTCTAAAGATTATCTCAACAGTCTTTTAAAACTTTTATTTTCTGTTCTTTTTAACATTTATTTATTCTGTATTTTAGAAGTAATCAAATATTATTGTTCAGATAAAGAAGAAAATAAAATTCACCTATTTTGTACTGTGCATTACATTTGATTTGTTTACTCCAGGGTTGTTTATACAAAGAGGACTAAGAGTACAGGCTCAGGGGTCTGATATCCTAGTTTCAAATCTGTCACACTAACCACGTGATCTTGGGCATGTATTTTAACCTCTCAGTGCTGTAATTACTTTATCTAAAAAATTGGGATAATATTATTCACCTCATAGAAACAGTAATTGAGATAAGGCGCCCTCTTCTATTGACTCTTGGCATTACATTGTCCCTGCCCCTCTACTGCCCTCCACCCTCCCAATAACCCTGGACCATCTTCTCATCTCAAGATTCTTAACCACATCTGTGAAATCTCTTCTGCTATGGAAGGCAAGATAATCAAGGTTTCCAGAGAGTAGGAAGTGGCTATCTTTGGAGGGATGTAATTCAGCTAACCACATATATCAAACTGAAATAACCATCTTTAGAGAAACTGATTTGCATGTACTTCATTATTTCTAATAATATATTTCCGTATGTCTAATACAGTTCACTGATTAAATAACTGCCCATTGATTTTTACTTAATGTTAGCCTATCAATGTTTAGCAAAAGCCTAATTAAATAAGTATTATCTAATTAAATCTAAGGATGTTGACCAGGATTTTAATGCAGACACATTTTGATTTAACGTTAAACATTTTGGAATCTCCAAATCTTTTAATTGGCTTAACACTAGGCTATTAGTTTGTTATTATTATTATGATTTTTGGCTTCTTACTCATTTAGTCATGTTCAAATAACAAAAACAGGGGAACTTCTTTAGCTTTTATTTTCAAACAAAACACTAACAGAAGAAAGACATCCTATTAAATAAGATTTGTTTTTATCTCAACCCTAAAATAACCATGTTAGGAAATGCAGGTGACAAAAATAGGTGGGATGTTGTAACACCTAAATAAAGAAGAAATAAAACTGTGATTTACTAGATAAATTAATAAGTAGCTATTCATAGGAGGCAAGAGTTTTCTTAAAGCACTTGTCATATACCACAGACTTGATGTATAAAATGTTAATTTTGGAATCTGTCTGAATATAATTCATAAATTGGAGTTGGAGAATACAAACAGTATTGTTTCAAATCAAAGAAATGTGAGAAAAGAAAGAAACCCAAAATCAAAACTCCCAGTCCTTTTATGATGATAAATTAGCTTGGGTTCCTAGTCACCTCCTTCAAAATCAAACTTGGAAAAACCAGAGAAGGAGTAGGAACATGAATTCCATGAGCTAACAGAAATAACAATCAACAACCCGATTTGGTCCATCTTGGGCAACTCCCTAGGTCTTGAACTGGTGAATCTGGTAGGTGGTAGAAGTGCTCTTTAAAACCCCTTTAAGCTTCTCCTTTTCACTGCCTTCAGACAATGCTTGCTTTCCCTTTCACCATCAAAAACATCACCAACACCTGGAAGGTAGCTATTTATGAACAACTGGGGCTCTAAAGATGTAACAAAGCAAAATGCAAACAAGGAAACAAAAATGGGTATGGTGTATGTTATTCAGGTGATGGATACCCTAAATGCCCTCACTTCAACACTAAGCAATCTACCCATGTAACCAAACTTTACTGGTACCCAGTAAATTTATACAAACTTTAAAAAAAGAAAAAAAAGTGATGGGCTAAGAAGTTGATGAGGACAAGTGGATCTGATCAAACTGCAGCAGGCATCCTGGAGCTTGCAGCCCCTTCCTTTCTAAATCCCCTGGCCATTATATTAGTATCTAAGAAGTCAGTCTCTTCACGCAGCTCTTTCTTAAAAGTTGAGGTGAAAAGAACCAATGAGTTTGCCTGCAGGAGTGGCAGCAAACAGGGATTATTCATAGTGATTGGGTGTTTGGAGCTTTCTTCCCTGGTGCTCTTCCCCACCCCTAGTGCCAGTGATTTTAAAGAATAATTATACCTTCAGGGAAACAGGGACTTACAAATCAGACACCAGATACCTGAGTAATACCACTATTGGTTAAGCTGAACAATATGCAACACTTGAAGCACAATAATTAGAGTCATAATTTAAATAAGTATAATATGTATATTTATGCTTAAGCAGGAAAGCCATATGAAATCAGAAACTTAAATAATATAATTGGTAATATTAGACATTAAAATGTTATGGTTCCTTTTGCTTAGGATTGTCTGGGTTATGTGGGCTCTCTTTTGGTTCCACATGAA
>CAUYLG010028312.1:0-14186 GCA_963573385.1 Cacajao melanocephalus | reverse complement strand
CAAGAGATCGAGACCATCCTGGCCAACACAGTGAAACCCCATCTCTACTAAAAATACAAAATTTAGCCGGGCGTGGTGGCACGTGCCTGTGGTCCCAGCTACTCAGGAGGCTGAGGCGGAAGAATCACTTGAACCCAGGAGACGGAGGTTGCAGTGAGCCAGGATTGCGCCACTGACCTCCAGCCTGGTGGCAGAGCAAGATTCCATCTCAAAAAAAAAAAAAAATGGCTAAGGATACCCTTATTTGCTTTCGGGAAAAAAGTTTGATTTAAATAGAATTTACCCATCTTAGTTGTTCAAACCACTTGAGGGCCAAAAGAAAATAAACAAATGTATTTGTTTCGGCTTTAAGACTAGAAGAAGAAACTCTACATAGGAGGAAAATGTGTAATTGATATAGAACCAAGTCAGGCTTAAAGGGTTTATCAGACTTGCCATCAACATGGTAGACTGAGCAGCAGCAAGAAACCACCTCCAAAAACATAGGCCAACCAGGTAAAATACAAGAAAAATGATTCACAGCCAAGTTTAAAAGCTGAACAAGAGGAAACTGTAGATGCCAGAAACAAAGAAGGAACTAACTGGGAAGGTGGAGGGTGAGAGCTGATGCCACAGAAGCCCATCTCTGCCTTGGGTGCTGCAGGCTTAGGCAAACCTGAACTAGGAAGAGAGGCATAGGACCTAGCATGGGACAAGGAGCTAGAACTTGAGAGCTAGGAATGGGCAATTTGGGCCTCAAAAAGGGCCTGGAGATTCTACCCACTCTATCCACTGACCCTAGAGAGTAGAGGAAAAGCAGGATAGCTGCCTTAAGCCTTGAGAGAAAAGAGAATCACCAGGAAAAGTTAAAACACCAAGCTGTGTCCAGGTGTGGGGTGCAAATTCACACTGCCCACCACACAAATAATGGCTTTGGAACCAGAAACTCTGGCAGAGACAAGCATGAGATTCCCACTAGAGATCTAAGAAAGCCTAAGTGGTTATGACTACGAGTTTTTTGTTTTTTTTTTTTTTTTTGAGACGGAGTCTCCCTTCGTCACACACGCTGGAGTGCAATGGCACCATCACGGCTCACTGCAACCTCCACCGCCTGGTTTCAAGTGATTCTCCTGCCTCAGCCTCCCAAGTAGCTGGAACTACAGGCACCCACCACCACACCCAGATAATTTTTGTGTTTTTTTTAGTTGAGACAAGGTTTCACCATGTTGGTGAGGCTGGTCTTCAACTCCTGACCTCAAGTCATCTTCCTGTCCCAGCCTCCCAAAGTGCTAGGATTACAGGTGTGAGCCACCACGCCCAGCCTAGAATACGAGTTCTTAAAAGCTGTTTTTAGAAAGAACTGCATATGACCAAGCTAGGAGGGTGGTGGCACACCAATCCACAGTGGAGGGTGTCACAGTGTGAGGACAAGATTGCTGTAAGCCAGGCTGCAAAGGGCGCCTCAAACCAGAGAAAGCAGAGATGAGTGGGTGAGACAGTGAGGCTCTAGCAGCCAGCAGGTGAGAGGATGGCCCCTCCAGGGTCTTGGGTGACATTTGCAACTGGTTAGCTCAGCTGGCGAGGGCCCCACATTCATGAGGCTGACGTCATGGGCCTGATCCCTATGTGAGCTCTGAGCTCTGCATTTGTCCATGGCCTGAGACTGAACTCCTAACTTTACCCAGCTGTTTCGCACATGTATGTCATTGGTCACAAGGGGGATGAAGGGGCAGCGCAGTTGGAAGTGTATTCCATAAACACAGCTACTGACAAGCATGGGAAAGAAGTGGAAATAGCCTTTGAATTACTCCCTCAAGAAGAGAAACAACTCAAAGCATACGCCTTGATGTATTAAGGTATGAAGGGGAACACTCATTTAGATGTGGGGGTGTGTTCTTGAGTTCATGGTCTGCAGATGAATGAAGAAGACGACTCTGAGGGGTGTAAGAGAACTGTACCTCATTCATGATGCAGTTTGATTCGACAGTCTAACTCTTGATTTCTTAAGTTTCAGTATCCTAAGAAAAAATTCTGCTTCAAGTTTTTCATTTGAAGGTTTGGCTTACCTCGAAAGTCAGCCATCGATATCAAGTGGTTTCTAAGTAAACGCAGCACCAAAATGCATGATGGAACAAATATATACATTATAAGTAGTCATGATAAATGAGTGGAAATATTTGGTTAACCTTGGAAATCGCCACTTGTCTACTTGCCTGGAATAAGTAACATTTTATGCTGGGTCAGTAAAATAGAGAGCTTATGGTAGGGTAGAAGAAGGTTGAATTACAACTAGAAATGATTGCAATTATTTTCATGGTGTTCTTAAGGAGTTGCTTAAGGAAAGAAGGATGGTTGAGGAGGGAAATGTCAGGTTGTATTTCATGACACTCTTAGGTGCTGGTAGGAGTTAAGCAATCCAAGAATTAGAAAGGAATTGAAGTGTACATATTTTAGCCCCTCAGTGAGGGGATATTGTGCTGAAGACTAATGCCTTCTGGAAGTAAGGAGAGAGGTTACAAAATTCAGGAGGTAGAGAACCTTGATCTTAACTCACTCTGAAAAACTTACAGCTTCCAGAGAATGGTAAGCCCCATAGTTGAAGTTATTACCGCTCCGTTCTTGCCCTTCATTCTGTTGCATTTCTTCATCTTCGTTGTCTAAAAGGGCCTGAAAACACACAGCAATGTTGTGAACTGATCCACTGCAGATGTAGGTTTATGGTTTTTCTGCCATATCTTGGCACATGAGCCAGCCAAGATGGCGGCCCCTTCAGCATATCAAGCAGCACAAATGTCAAGGTTTAAAAGGGGGTCAGATTTCTTTCGTATCTTTCTAACATTTTACTTCTTGGGTGGTGGCTCATGCCTGTAATCTCAGCACTTTGGGAGGCAGAGGTAGGCAGATCATGAGGTCAGGAGATCGAGACCATCCTGGCCAACATGATGAAACCCCATCTCTAATAAAAATACAAAAATTAGCTGGGCATTGTGGCACATGCCTGTAATCCTACCTACAGGAGGCTGAGGCAGGAGAATTGCTTGAACCAGGGAGTCGGAGGTTGCAGTGAGCCAAGACTGCACCACTGTACTCCAACCTGGCTACAGAGCAAGCCACCGTCTCAAAAAAATAAATAAATTTACTTCTTGGTGCCCAACTTACATCACCTGATTCAAAACCCACTTACTCCCTGGAAGCAACATATGTGCTGTTTGGCTATTCTATAGTATGAATTCTCTAGACATCAGGCTGCATCTGGTATCCAGTGCCTCTGAAATACACAGCTTGGGAAACCATTCAGAAACAAAGACATTCTTATAACCACTCATACTTTGAAGGTTCCTGGCAGATGTCTGTGACATGTGAGGATGATTAATAAGCTCATAGCTGCTAACGCCATCAGGAAACTCCCGGGCCAGATCACCAATTAGTCCACAACCCACCTCGGTGAAGGAGAGAACATGAGCCAGACACTGTCCTGATGTTCAGATACAGGTCGTGAGGCCAGAGGATGGCATTCTCTCTGCTGGGGGCTGTCAATGACATTCCCCCTGTCTCAAACGGTGGTCCCCAACCTTTGGCTGGTCCCCAACACCCTCCCCCTGCTCTGTTCTTGCCATCTGACTCCAAAGAAGAAAAGAAAGAGGGACTTATGACTTAAGGCTCATCTAGGATATGCCAGGCACTATTAGACATTTTACATACATTTAATCCTGAATCTTCTCAAGAAATCACATGACATAAGTCTCACTGTCACCATTTTACTGATGAAGAAACAGAGGCTCAGCAGGTTAATAGCTTGTCCAAAGACACAGCACACAGCACTAGCAGTTAGCAAAATCAGGATTTGGATCCAAATCTGTGTGGTTCCCTGGCCTATTTATGCCCTTTCTACTATAAAATGTTGTTCCTCTAACAAGTCACTGCACTTTACTTCCATTTACCTCAATTTCCTCATCCATAAAATAGAAAAGGATAAAATCAGAACTTGCAAATCTCTCCCATCTACTCTGGACTGGCTGCTTGGTCCTATGCGAGACCAGGAGGCGGGGGGCTTAGTCCACCTACCTGCAGGTCCTCAATTGTCACTTCGTACTCCAAGCCCTGGGATGTCAGGAAGGATTTAACTGGCTGCAGACTGACAGATGGGACCAGGACATCCACAGGCCGATTAAAGGTGGAGGGAGATTTCCAGACATTGAGCTGAAGGGAACAGATATGAAACCAGATTAAAGGACAGTTCAGGTAAAATGTACAATGAGCTCATTCTTCTAGGACACTGCCAAAAGCTAGGGTGATCCCTGAGAGGCTGGGCTCTGCCCAAGGGCAAAGGCTGCCCATTTCACAATTGTGTCTGGTCGGACCTGCCCAACAAGCAGTATCTGGCAGAGACCAAGAGTCTTAAGTGGACGGCAGCTAGAAGGATGGAGCCTACTTTTCAAGCATCCCTTCTCCCAGGACTCCACTGCCGTGACATGATCTACAGTGCTCCCTCTCTCCCATCGGCCCCCTCAATTGTGTAAATGGCAAGTGGACTAACACGGGATTACATTCAGAGACTCTTCAGAAATAAAAATAATCACACCAGGAGAGCAAGAGTCTTCTCCCACCAAAGTTAGAAGACACTCAGGAGAGCTAAGCAAGAACCAGGTACCTTCAAGTTGTTGGAATTCACTAGCTGACTCAATTTGCTGATCTCGCCTCCATTCCTGACATTAATCCTAAAAACTTGGTCCCTAGAGAAGAAGAAAAAAAAAAGAGCAAAAGATAATGATGAGCGTTCAGCTGGCAAAGAAACCCCAAGCCTCCTATCCCAGACATAACCAGGCTGAAGGAAAGGAAACGGTCTAGTCTTTGGTTATAATGTATGGCCATTAAAAATAAGGCTACATGGCAACTATGAAAAAGTGCTTATGGCATAACTTTAAGGGAAATATTAAGCGAAAGAGCAGGACACAAAATTGTATGTATGCCATGATTATAAGTATGGAAATAGCAGATGGATTGGAAGAAAAACAGACAGCGGAAATATACCAAATGCTGACAGCCCTTATGTTCGGGTCGTGGGATTATGGATGACTTACTTTTTTCCCCCTTGTATCTGTTTTCTGTAATGTGGTCATATTACTTTATAATGAAAAACATATATATCTTACAGGAAGGAATGTGCCCGAGTTACACGCAAAGCTAACTCAAGACATAAAGAAGCACTTCTTCACTGTCAGGGCTGAGGACTAAAACCCTGGCGGAACCTCCGTGCTGGAAAGGAAACAACATCTCCACGCTGGGAGGGCGAGCTATGCCCTCTTAAAACCCAGGAGAGGAGGCTGGGTCCTCGCTCGGTCCCTTCCAGCTCCAGAACCCCATACACAGGCTTGTTTGGGTGGAACTGACCATGGCCCATGGTGCTGAGGTTGGATTTGGAATCTGCTCCTCCCCACAGGGAGAGAGCGGACCCTTACAGAGCACAGTGGGGGCCGGCCAGGCTCAGTGCCCTTTGTCATATGTCCTGAGCTTGCTTCGTATACGTGATTTAGCTTCCGCAGAGGCGGTAGGTGTAGTGGCCCCTCAAGTCCTGTGTGTGGGTGGGAGAAAGCGGGGCCTGAAAAGCTGCCTTTGTGCTCTCAGCTGGCTGGGGAGACAGGGGAGCCATTAGGCCGTTGCTAGGAGACGGCCCCAATGAATCCGCACCCGACGCTGTGACTGCGTCACGCCTTTGGCACAAGTGAACGCGAGGAGAGCCGCTGTGGGCTCAAGGACCTGTGGAGAGTGAACGGCTGTCACAGGGAGCTGAGCTGAACGTGCAGCCTCATGGGGCAGCTCCTCATCAGAAAACTGGTTTCATCCAGACGGCCCTTCAGGGTTTTGCTGGGTTCTGGAAGGTTCTAGGGGCTCTCCAATAGGTCTAGGCCAGTCTCAAGGAGTCAAAGTCCACTGCAGAGCCGCTCCTGCTGCAGGTGGCTGGTCTGGAGGAGATGCTAGTGCTGAAGCTTCCCTTTCTCCCAACCCACCTGGTCCCCACAGGGTCCTGGAAGTGAGCAGGTAACTGCACCCTGTGGGCACTGCCAACGGCCCTAAGGAGATGCCACTGGCTGGGCAGGTCTCAGTCTGAACCCAACAGGCTTCAGATGAGTCATCAAACCTGGCCTTTCCCTGACCTGAGCAAGCACCCTTGAAAAAAAGGGACCAACGTAGGACAGAATGGAGCCAGGTGTGGTGGCTCACACTTGTAATCCCAGTGCTTCGGGAAACCAAGGGGAGAGGATTGCCTGACGCCAGGAGGTCAAGATCAGCCTGGACAAAATAGTGAGACTTTATCTCTACAAAAAACATGAAAAAAAATTAGCTGAGCATGGTGGTTCATGCCTGTAGGCCCAGCTACTCAGGAGGCTGAGGCAGGAGGATCACTGGAGCCCAGGAGTTCAAGGCTGCAGTGAGCTATGATCGCACCTCTGCACTCTAGCCTCAGCAACAGAGCAAGGACCCCATCTCAAAAAATTCAAATTAAAAATAAATAAATAAATAAAACAGAAGGGAAATCTTTACTCCTGGATAGGGACGAGAACCCGTCTACTGAACCCCTGCTGTATCACAATCTACCTCCAACACTACAGAAAGGGGGTATCTTTAAAATGGGGATTCTATACTCAGGAGGTTGAGGCAGGAGGATTGCTTGAGCTCAGGAGTTCAAGGCTGCAGTGAGCTATGACTGCGTCACTGCACTCCAGTCTGGCTGACAGAACAAGACCCTGTCTCCAAAAAAAAAATGAGGGTTCTAGAAAGATCTTGCGTAGCAACATATTTATTAGCACAATTAGACATATGTAAAACACAGCAGTGGCCATAGCAATCACAAAGAGGAAAGGGAGGGAGAAGGAATAGGAGGAGAAAAAAAAGGAGGGCATAAGAACAAGAAGCTCTTCAAGTGTGAAAACCACGTTACACATTCACCCAGCACGTGCATTTTAGTTTTTCCAAAGTGGTGACTTCACAACACAACTCGTGCACATTCCTGGGCGTGGTTCAGGACAATGGGACACTGTGTCTCTACCTGGCCCTGAGTATGATTAAATCCGCAACCCCATTTCATCCTGCTCTAATCAGCCAAGCTACAGAGGTTAAAGAAATGTCTGTAGCACGTAAACAGGCAGGGCAGAAGGGCAGGTGCAGAGTGGAGCCCATTCCATCTATCTCTTCTTCACCTCTCCCTTCTACCCCACCTTGGTCCCAGCCCAAACTCACTGTGTACTTTTGTACATGCTGTTCCCACTGCCTGCAATCCATCCTTTTTCTCATCTGTCTGGCCCATCTAGTCCCATCTAATCTTTAGGACCCACTCGCATCACCCATGAAGCTTTTCCTGACCAGTCCTAGCAGTCTTCAGACAGTGCTGAACACTGGTGGTGGCGGTAGTGGGGTAGCAATATCCTTATGAACAGAAGCACAGCAACACCCGAAAGCTGGAAGGACGTCTCGGGGTGCTATGCTAAGGGCAGCCTTCTTGCCCTTACTGTCCTCCTCTCTGTTTGGAATACGCCCTCTTCAGTTCATGAGACTCAAGATGGTCGAGCATCTCCTATCTCCACTATCTGGAAATTCACTCAAAGACCTTGAACTCTTTCTGAAGATGGAAGATTGGCCTGGGAGGGGGACGTGTTGGGATTTACAGGTGGCCATGTTTGCCTCTCCTGTTCCACACAGGGGTTCTCGCAGCTCCTCTTAACTAGGTCCTCTCCAATAGCCAGGGGCGTCCAGTTGCTGCCAGTGCAATGGCTGGCACCGCCTCTCCCTTACCCCCACAGGTATCTGTGCTTTACACAGTCCATACTCACTTTGGCAACTGAACATCTATCCCTCCCCTTTCACCATGCTGGCAGCCAAGTGTCCCGTTCTTTGCGCCTTTCTCACCTGCCTCCCCAGCCAGGCTTAGCAGCCACCACAAAGAATATTAAGAGATGGTTTCACAGAACTCTTAGATGCCTGCCAGCTTCCTGCTGATGCTGATGCTATAACCAGCTCTGCAACTGCTTCCTGTTCTCTGCCTGCCTGGCGCCTCTAGGCATCCTGGCCATTGTCCCATCCTGAAGATGTCTGAAGACCAGGGCAGAAGACTCCAGTAGAGCAACAGAGACTGGGGAGATAGGTGAGGCGGATGGAAGGGAGGGGAATGGGTGGTGGGTGGTGGGTGGTGGGGAGAAACCATCATCCTCATCTTCAGCAGCCAATCCAGAGCCTGGCTTCCCAATGACTTGAATGCTCAGAGGCCCGCTCCCCCTTGCTCTCAATGTTCCCCTTGCTGTAAACTCTGGGTGTCTGGGACGTCTCTAGAGAGCCCCGGAAGAATTCCACTACCTTTGCTAGGTTTCCAACTATGGCATGAGAACAGATTTGGGGATGAGAATGACACTATCAGTTAAAACCATCTGCGATCAGCTCAGGCACACAGCTTTTTCTGTGTAGAATTCCTGCAGAGAGCATTCTAGGGCCTGGCCCAGCTGTTGCAGCCCAGGTGCCCACCGGATTGCAAGAGAGGTCTGTTTCTTTCAAAGTAGAGATTTTTTTCAGCCACATGAATAGCTGCAGTAGGAGCCTGACGGTTCCATGAGTCAGCCCACACGGCAGCAAGTCTAGTCACTACACACCTACGGCTGAGCCGCCTGCAGGAAAATCTCCTCCCTGGCCACCTGCTAGCCTAACCCCTCTGAGCTATTTGGCAATAGAGACACAGGTGTGAACAGAAGTCATCACCATAAAACTTAGTCAATCTCATATAAGTAATTACCTCAAAAAACAACCCCAAAGTTCCATTAGCCAGATAGTAAAACAGAAAGTGAACTAAGAGATAGATCCAAGAGACACAGGATTTTATTTGGAAATAAACTTGTGTTATAGCAAAAGGATACTAGTTTCACATTCAGAGTTCCAGCTCCCCTACTTCCCAGCTAAGTGGCCTTGGGCATGTTCCTTAACATTTCTAAGGCTGATTTTTTTTCATGTTTAAATGGAAGAAAATAAAACCCCTGCCTGGCAAAGTTGTGGCGTGATGCAAAAGATAATGTACATGAAAGCTCTTTGCAAATGGCAAAGTATTATGCAGTAATGAGTTAATATAATTCAGTCTTCTAGCAGGGCACCATGGTATCCTTTTTACCTCTCCTACCACCCGAATGTCACTCCTTTGCAGACCTCAAAGCATTCTGCTTGGAGCGTGCTGAGCATGTGTGGGTATACGCGCACACACACGCACACACGCACACGGTGTACAGGCATGTGTCTCTGCATGTCATTTTCATAGCTGTGTCAAGGCAAGACCTGTGAAATATCCATATCCCAGAAGCCGGTGAGAAAGCACCAGCTCAGAAGGGGTATAGCTCAGGGGTAGAACATTGGACTGCAGATCAAGAGAAAGCACCAGCTCTGCAAAGCGTTCGCCATTAACAAAGAAGTGAAATCAACAAGCTTGAGACCCAGGTTTTTCCTGTAAGCATGGTAGAAATTGGAAACAAACCATTTCTGGTAACCAGCAACTCTTGGTAATTAATAACGTAGCTCTTAGTAACCAGTAACTCTTAGTAATTAATAACGTAGGAGTAAGAAAAGAGATGTCTGGAACTGACCTTATAAAAAAAGAACTAGGCAGAAAAAGAATGGCAGGAGATGAGGGAGCTGGGGAGAGACCACAGCGATCTTCTAGTCCTGATTTCACAGATGAAATCAGGTCTCCAAGAAGAGAAGAGAGTGGACTTGTCCAGGATGACACAGGGACAAAGCTGGAACAAGAGCCCAGCTCTCCTTCCTCCGTGTGAGCTATCATCAGCCATTCATTTTCAGTCCCATTTGGCTCCCATATTTCTGAAATAACCAAATAATAAGAAGTCCAAAAGGAACTTACCCAAAAAATTTTTCTCGGCTACAGATGCTGGACCCAATAAGGGACCCAATGAACAGTATCCACCTCATATCCCAGGGGAGTCAGTCCTACAGGGGCCAAGTCAAGCTGTATTTTATAGAGTCTGTGGGTGACTCAAGTCCTCAAAAATGCTAATTGATTCCCAAGCACCCTTGCAACTCTGACAGTGCGACAGACAGGCCCTACCAATGCCTCTCCCATTCCTTTCAAGTGATAAAGGTTGAGCCTCTCAATTTACAAGGTCAGGAACTTGCTCCAGGGGCTGAAAAGTGTGCCAAGGGTACCACATTGCTCATCACTTGGCATTTAAATAGTGTTTTTTGAGTGAATAAGAAAGTCTCACGGTGTTGGATGGAATTTATACTGATAGGAGAGGTGAGATTGTAAACCTGAGATGGGGTAACCTCTGGAATAAAAAAAAAAAGCTGGCTGGGCATGGTGGCTCATGCCTGTAATCCCAGCACTTTGGGAGGCTGAGGTGGGTGGATCACCTGAGGTCAGGAGTTCGAGACCAGCCTGCCCAAAATGGTGAAACTCCATCTCTACTAAAAATACAAAAAATTAGCTGGGCGTGGTGGCAAGCACCTGTAATCTCAGCTACTTGGGAGGCTGAGGCAGGAGAACCACGTGAACCAGGGAAGCAGAGGTTGCAGTGAGCCGAGGTCGTGCCATTGCAGTCCAGCCTGGGCAACAAGAGCGAAACTCTGTCTCAAAAAAAAAAAAGTGAAGACTATCAGAGCAACCCTGAGCTGGCTCCAAGACCACATGCTTGACAAGCTCTGCCAGAGAATTTCACCAGGGCAGGTCCAGATGAGGAAAGAGGTTTGTGGCCTCTTTTATGGATCTGAAGCCTAATTCTTATGACTCCACTAAGAAAATAGAAATGTATCAGGCAAATGATACAGAAACGACGTTTTAGTCTGAATGAATTATCAGTGTTCCTTGGAGTCTGAACTACAGGGAAGGCTTAAATGATATTACCAATAATAAGACTTTCTTATACTTCCGAAAAGTATAAGAAAGTGGGTCTGGTGTCCTTTCTGCCAACTCACAGCTGAATAAATGGAAGACACTCATGATCTCCATAACTTCTTCAGGGACTCTGGGGCCACCGAGTCTGTCCTAGAAGCCCAGTTCCCACAGCCTTTCCACCCTCCTTACAGTCTACACGCTTTCCGTACCCACCCAAGGGGAGTTGAGAGAGTTAAAGAAAAACTATTCTGACATGTGTTAAAATGTAAGACCTAGGCTGGGCACAGAGGCTTACTCCTGTAATCCCAGCACTTTGGGAGTCCGAGGAGGGTGGATCACAAGGTTAGGAGTTCAAGACCAGCCTGGCCAACATGGTGAGATCCTGTTTCTACTAAAAATACAAAAAACTAGCCAGGCGTGTTGTGGGCGCCTGTAATTCCAGCTGCTCGGGAGACAGGCAGGAGAATTGCTTGAACCTGGCAGGCGGAGGTTGCAGTGAGCCGAGATCTCATACCACTGCACTTCAGCCTGGATGACAGTGAGACATTTCCTCTCAAAAAAAAAAAAGGCCGGGCACGGTGGCTCACGCCTGTAATCCCAGCACTTTGGGAGGCCGAGGTGGGCGGATCACAAGGTCAAAAGATCGAGACCATCCTGGCCAACCTGGTGAAACCCCGTCTCTACTAAAAATTACAAAAATTAGCTGGGTGTGGTGGTGTGCACCTGTAGTCCCAGCTACTATGGAGGCTGAGGCAAGAGAATTGCTTGAACCGGGGAGGCAGAGACTGCAGTGAGCCAAGATTGTGCCACTGTACTCCTGGCAACAGAGCAAGACTCTGTCTCAAAAAATAAATAAAAATAAATAAATAATAAAAAATGTAAGACCTAATTCAAGATTGTTATGATTGGGACCATGGCTATTACAATAGGAGAGATTTACTGTGCTCAACACCGAACACAGCAAACAGGGATGATCCATGGGATTACTAAGAGAAGACATCGAGGTAGGGGAATTTTGCTAACGGCAGGCCAAGGACTTGTACATCAAATGTAGGAATGAGGAACTTGATCAGATATCAAGGCGGGAGGAATGATTTAGCAGGATCTTCGCTCAGGCTGGCTTAGCCAGGGCTCAAGAACCAGCCTAGTCAAAAAGAAGGCACAGAATCTCCAGTGTGGTCCCAGAGGGAGCCTTTGTCCGGAGCTCTGGAGCTAGAGGCCATCATCTCCTCTTGCTCCCTCAGGGTCCTTTTATCCTCTCAACACTTAAACTGAATTCCTACACCCACCCTGTCCACTACAAAGGCTGCACTCAGTGTCACTGAATTCGATGTCAGCTTTAAAGTTAGCAACAAGAGCAACTGAGGCCCAAATCTGTAAGAGATGTGAAATGGAAGAATCACGGACCCAGAATTCTAGGCAAGCTGAAACTTAGTTCCGACCTTTTTCTCCCAGGGAAAACCATCAACATGAAGAAAACCTAAATCCCTAATGAAAGTCAGTATCTAAAGAGAAACTGTGTGCAACCTAAGACCCAGGCTTGATAGGGCAACCAGGAAGAAGGGATGTCATTGGCTTGGGTCCCCATCGGTATTTTTTGTGTTTGTTTTTCTGAGACAGGGTCTCACTCCGTTAACCAGGCTGGAGTACAATAGTGTGGTCATAGCTCACTGCAGTCTCAAACTCTTGGGGTCAAGTGATCCTCCCACCTTAGTCTCCCAAGTAGCTGGGACTGCAGCCACCATGACACGCCTTTTTTTTTTTTTTTTTTTGTAGAGACAGGGTCTCACTGTGTTGCCCAGGCTGGTCTCATACTCCTGGCCCCAAGAAATCCTCCAACCTCAGTCTCCCAAATTGCTGTGATCACAGGCCTGAGTCACCACCATGCCCTGCCCCGCCAGTCTTCATAAAACAGCACACCAGGAAAGGAAAAACCAAAGGAAACAATGGAACCAGGTATAGCACCTGGCACAAGGCCTGGCACAGTGCAGCTGCTCAATTAGTATTTATTAAATAAATGAACTTGAAAGTCCACTGTTAGCCCTAAAAAGCTACACTCTTAAGATGAAGGGGCTGACACATGCTATACCATGGAAGAACCTTGAAAACATTATGCTAAGCAAAAAAAAAAAAATGCTAGACAAGGCCAGATGCCGTCGCTCATGCCTGTAATCTCAGCACTTTGGGAGGCCAAGGCGGGCAGATCACAAGGTCAGGAGATTGAGACCATCCTGGCCAACATGCTGAAACCCCATCTCTACTAAAAATACAAAAATTAGCTGGGTGTGGTGGCACGTGCCTGTAATTCCAGCTACTTGGGAGGCTGAGGCAGGAAAATCACTTGAACCAAGGAGGTGGAGGTTGCAGTGAGCTGAGATTGTGCCACTGCACTCCAGCCTGGGCAACAGAGCCAGAAACGAAAGGGCAAATACTTTATAATTCCACTTATATGAAGTACCTAGAATAGGCAAGTTCATAGAGACAGAAAGTAGCTAGCAGTTGCCAGGGGCTGAAGGGCAAGACAAATGGGAGTTGTGGTTTAATGGGAAGAGTTTCAGTTTGGGATGATTGCAAAGTTCTGGAGATGGATGATGGGATGGCATAACACTGTGAATGTACTTCATGCCACTGAATTGTACTCTTAAAAATGATCAAAATGGTAATTTTTATGTATAATTTTTTTTTTTTGAGATAGAGTTTCGTTCCTGTTGGCCAGGCTGGAGTGCAATGGCATGATCTCGGCACACCACAACCACTGCCTCTCGGTTTCAAGTGATTCTCCTGCCTCAGCCTCCCAAGTAGCTGGGATTACAGACATGCACTACCAGGCCTGGCTAATTTTTGGTATTTTTAGTAGAGACGGGGTTTCTCCATGTTGATCAGGCTGGTCTCAAACCAACCTCAGGTGATCCTTCTGCCTTGGCCTCCCAAAGTGCTGGGATTACAGGCGTGAGCCACCACCCCCGACCAGTTTTATGTGTAATTTAACACAATAAAAAACTGTCAAATGATGTTGGGAGCACTCCGCTCAGGATGGATTTTTAAAATATTATTATTTTTAGAGATAGGTTCTCCCCACGCGGACCAGGCTGATCTCAAATTCCCGGGCTCAAACAATCCTCCCACCTCAGCCTCCCAAAGTGCTGGGATTTCAGGTCCAAGCCACCACGGCTGGTCTCAGGATGGATTTTTTTTTTTTTTTAGAAAGAAAGAAAAAGAGAGAAAAGAAAGAAAGAGTGAAAGAAAGAAAAAAAAGAATGTAAGAGAGAAAGAAAGAAGAAGAGAAAGAGGGAGAGAGAACGGGATTCTTGTTCTATTGCCCAGGCTA
>CAUYLG010028311.1:0-13613 GCA_963573385.1 Cacajao melanocephalus | reverse complement strand
GGACACCCGGGTTTTCCACTCCATGCCTGGACTTGACTCTAGGATCTCAGAATAAAGCCACCAGTGTCAGGGCCATAGTGTTTCCCTCTGGGCACCAGGACCCACTGGGAGGAGAACAGGATGAGATTCCCCTGGAGAGAGAGGCAGTATTAAAACCAGGCTCCCTGCTCCCCACACACACCCAGCATCTGCTCAGCCCCAGCCCTGGGGCCGCGCTTTACTTCTGCACCCTCTCCTCAAAGAACACATATTTTCCACTCAGCTGGGGCCCAGGAAACAATGAGAGTGTCTCCAGGAGGATGAGTACCCAGGCAAGGCTGGGGCCCTCCATGGGGAAGGACAGGACACCCCAGCCTACTGTCCACATGGAGCAAGCCCTCACGGGGGTGCTCACACCACTTCAGGGCCCAGAACACAGACCCTGTGGGCACGCAGATCTGAGTTCAAATCCTGGATACCTTTGTGATGCTGGATAAAGACTTGTCCTCTCTGTGCCCCAGTTTCTCTGGTCTAAAATGGAGTTAATAACCTCCAGGATTATGTGGGGATTGAATAGGACAAGGACATCAAGTGTCAGCACAGTGGCATCACCCAGGGACTGCTCAATTGGTGGAGGCCACACCGTCATCTTCACACATGGCCTACAAGATAGAGCTGGGATTTCCCTCCACTAGGTAACTCGCTGTGTCACCCAAAATAAGTC
Organism: Cacajao melanocephalus; assembly: GCA_963573385.1. Classification (NCBI taxonomy): domain Eukaryota; kingdom Metazoa; phylum Chordata; class Mammalia; order Primates; family Pitheciidae; genus Cacajao; species Cacajao melanocephalus. Next base: position 12,910 of record CAUYLG010028311.1, on the reverse strand, counting down.
ACTTTCTCTCTGTAGGTTCTGCATCTTCCTTTGTGTAAGGAGAGAGTCAGGCAGTGAGGCCAAGGGTCCTTCCTGGGCTCACAGTCCAAGTCACAAGGAATCACATTGTTTCCAAGTACTCATGGCAGAAGAGGGGGCCATCTTCAAGGTCACCAAAGACCTGAGAGGTGAGTGTCCTGTGAGATGTTCTGGGACTGAGCTGTGGGAGAACTCAAGATCTGAGAGCCCTCCCTCAGCAGCCTGGCTACCCAATGCCTGACATCTGCCATCCTCCCCCCAGCTGCCGTCTCTGCCATCCTCCAGGGTTATGGGGATGGGCAGGGGCCAGTGACGGACACCAGTGCTGAGCTGCACAGACTCTGTGGCTGCCTGGAGCTGCTGCTGCAGGTGGGACCTTCTCCTCCCCTTCCCCATCCATCTCCCCAGACCCAGACAACTGGCAGGACATTCCCAGAAAAAGGGAGGAGCCAGTGCCCCCTTCTTTACCACGCACTGTGTCATCTCCCTCTCCCTCCTGACGCCTAACCTCACTCTTGGAGGCTGTCACTGCAGCCTGAGAAGCGAGGTGGGGCAGAGCGGGGCTGGAAGGGTCCCGGGGCTGAGGGCAGCCTCACTGCTTAAAGCTTTAGAGGCGTGGATGTCCTAGGACTGGCCCTTCCTGCTGCTACTCAGAGCCCCAGTCATGACCAGAACCAGATTTTATTGAGCACTTGCTATGTGTCAGGCTTTGGTCTCTACATGCCCAGCTTTACTCAATCCTCACTCTCACCCTCTGAGATGCTTGATGTCCATCCCCACCCCCACACCCCGACACACATCTTCCTACTTCTCTGACTTCCTCTCTTGCCAGCCTGCCTCCCACCTGCTGCACTCCAGCTGCCCTGGCCTCTCAGATCTTCCTGGAGCACACCAGGCACACTCCTGCCTCGGGGCCTTTGCATGGGCTCTTCCCTCTACCCAGAATGCTCTTCCACCAGAATACACAGCACACTTTCTCAGGTCCTTCAAGCTGGAAGGCTTTCCTGGACACCCTAGATTTTCAACATACATGCCACACACAAGACGCACCACACATACACACACATTTTCCACTCTCTTTCCCTGCTTTATTTTTTGCTCCGTAGCAATCATCACTAGCTAGCATACTCAATGTTTCACTGATACCATCTCTTTGTTGTCTTATCTCCCCTATGAAGATATAAGCTCTAAGAAGCCAGTTTGTTCATAGCTGTATCCCCAGAACTTAGAACAGGGCCTGGAACATAGTAAGTGCTCAATGAGGGCCTCTGAATGACTGAATGAATGAATGAATGAATTCGAACACTGCAGCTCAGGGAGGTCAAGCACCTTGCTCATGGTCACACAGCCAGTAAGGACAGAGCTAGGTCTGGATGCCCGGTCTGTCTGCAGCTCTGTCCTCAACACACTAGAATGCAGGCTGAGTTCTAGGAGGAAGCATTTCTACACTTTCTTTGCCTCATTCTGGTTCTAGTTTGACCAGAAAGAGCAGAAGAGCTTCCTGGGGCCTCGGAAGGATTACTGGGACTTTCTCTGCACTGCCCTGCGACGGCAGCGGGGGGACATGGAGCCAATCCACTTCGTCCGTTCCCAGGACAAGGTATCCAGGGCCAGGCGATGAGAAGGCTGATGGGGTGGATGTGGACATAGGCCTGCTCCTTCTTCTCCATCCTGCTCTGCCGACCACAGACCCCTCACCTTCTCTGCACGTCTCCTGAGCCCAGCCTCAGCACCCCTCGAGACATCCTGCTCCTCCCATGGCCTTCAGGTCGGCCCACACCCTTCCCATTGCCCAGCACTTCCAGTCCTCTCTCTGTGCTGCCTGGGCATCCTCTGTCCTAATACCGCCCCCTATTCTGCCCCCGTGCACTCCACAGTTGAAGACCCCTCTGGGGAAAGGCCGTGCCTTCATCCGCTTCTGCCTGGCCCGCGGGCAGCTGGCTGAGTCCCTGCAGCTCTGCCTCCTGAACCCAGAGCTCACCAGGTGGGGCTGTTGGGACATCCTCCTGCAGATGCCATCCGAGCCACTTTCCCCCCCTTTATAAAAGAGCCCTCTTTTACCCCCACATGGATGGCTTTCTATCAAGGAGAGTTACAATGAGTCATGAAGGAAAAATCAAGGGAGAAAGGGCAGAGGGAGGCTGGAACCCAGGAGTACTGGGAGCGTCAGGGTTCTGGGGCTTCCTGCTCCCAAAGGCCACAACTCTGCCTGGGGAACAGCCTCGTTATGGTATACAGTGGAAGCTGCTTCGTTGAGGTTGAGCTGAGGTGGGGGTGGGGGCTGGGGTAGGGGAAATAGCACCAGGGTCAAAGGCCAGGGGTTCTGATCACCATTAACACAGGGAATGGTATGGACCCCGGAGCCCTCTGCTCTGGCCAGAACACCAAGAAGACATCCTGGACTCTCTCTATGCTCTCAATGGGGTGGTCTTCGAGTTGAACCTGCAGCAGCCAGACCTGGATGGAGCCTGGCCCATGTTCTCAGAGTGAGTAGGTGCAGCCAGAAGGCAAGGCTCTTTGGACACCTGGTCCCATGGCCACCAGGGGTCCCAGGCAAGCCCCAAGCCCTCAGCCTCCAGCCCCTCTGTCTCTGCCTCCTTTTGCTCCATGACTATGGATCCTCCTGGCCTTCGATGTTGCCAGTGCAAACTCATGGCATACCATCATATGCTCTCACTCACAATTTCCTGGGTGTTTGAGGTGGAGGGCTGGAGGATGAATGGATAGTGGGATGTTGGGAGAGAAAGTACGGATGAATGGAGGATGGGATGCATGAGGGCGGGTGGGCAGGAAGGCAGGACGTGTCAAGGGATGAGTAGGTGGGTGGAAAGGAGGGATACCCTCCATCTGAGGACCAAGCCCACCACCGAAGAGGCCCAGGGTCCCCCTGCCTCTTTCACTTTCAGGTCACGCTGCTCCAGTTCCACCCAAACCCAGGAAAGGGGACCCAGAAAAACCAAAGATTCCTCAAAGAAGGTGCTTCTGCCCTGCCTTCACTCTGAGTTGCCTCTTCCGTCTCCTTGGTGGCCCCAGGTTGAAGCTTCCCCCTCTGAGTGTACAGAGAACCGGACAGACAGATCAAGAGGCCGATGTGTGGAGCAGAGCACTGAGGAGCCGCAGAGTGGGAGGGGCTCCTATCCCTGGGGTGGTGAGGACACTGGGAGAGAAACGGAATTCTAGCACCCTCTGCTGGAGCCACTGGCACCAGAAGAGGAGAATGAGCAGGGGGGCGGGGAGGCATGCCACTGAAAGGTTCAGGAAACAGATGAAAGACACCCTTTGCTGAGTCCCCTGCACTGGACAATTGACAAACGTCTCAGTTCAGTTCAGGAAGCCACCAAAGAGTCAGGCTGCCTGGTTGAATCCCAGCCCCACCTCTTACAAACTACGGTTCTTGAGCAAGTTACTTGTCCTGCCCCATAGGGATGTTGTGAGGATGAAATGAGACAACTCACATCCACACTGCACAGGGCTCCTGGCTACACACTCCCTGCATGGCAGCGTTTGGTCACACTTGTTCTCATCATCCCACAAGCACACTTTGCACCCCCACCAGCTTCCAGGCACCAGGTACAGATAGTGTTAGGTCTCTGACCTGAGAAGTTCAGGGTCTCTTCATGGAGATAGACCATAAAGAAAAGCATTGCAATATACAAGTTCAGTGTAAGTCACACAGACACGAATAGAGGAACATGGGAGCACAGAGGAGGCTTTTTATTTTATTGTTTTTTTGTTTTTTTTGTTTTTTTTGAGACAGAGTCTCACTCTGTCCCCAGGCTGGAGTGCAGTGCGTGATCTCAGCTCACTGCAACTTCCACCTCGTGGGTTCAAGGGATTCTCCTGCCTTAGCCTCCTGAGTTGCTGAGGCTACAGGAACACACCACCACTCCTAGCTAATTTTTGTATTTTTAGTGGAGACGGAGTTTCACCATATTGGCCAGGCTGGTCTCAAACTCCTGACCTTGTGAACCACCTACCTCAGCCTCCCAAAGTGCTAGGACTACAGGTGTGAGCCACCACGCCCAGCCAAGAAGGCTTCTTGAGAGGTCACTCTTAGCTGAATGTTGGTCTTTTTGAGATTTTATCACAACCCTAACACCAGGTACTATCATTCCCATTTTGCAGATGGAAAAACTGAAACATGAAGTCAAGTTCAGGAGGAAGGATTAAAGGAAAGGGGTGGGAGGAACTTAGGGAGAGCCAGATCAATACCCAAGACCTAGGTGCAGGAGGGAGAAGGTTGCAGGCTGGGGGAAGGGAGAGAAGGACATTGGGATGCCCTGCCATTCCTCCCCAGACCAAAGCGTGGGGCTCAGATCACCTGGGTGTTGCTAAAAGTCAGATTTGGGATTTGATAAATCAAAGTTTCCGTGAGAGGACCCAGTACCTACCTATTTAGCAAGCCCATTAGATTAGTGCTGTGGCCTGACCTAATCAAAGCACCAGGTCAGTGAATTGATGCTGAGAGGGATAACTGGTTTGGGATCCTCTCCACAGATCCCAGCCGCATATGGATGCCCCAAAAATGTCCAGATGGAGGACTCACACACCAGTCAAGCTGTCTGTCTGCAAGATGCACCCAGTGGACAGCAGTTGGTGGGGCTGCCTGGCTCCCAGCAACAAAGGCATCTTCCTTTCTCTTTGGAAAAGAAGGGAGAAAATTCCAGGAGCCTTAGGTATCCCCAGAGCACGTGGAAACCAGAAGGGGAGGCGCCTCAGCTAGACCAGGCAGAAGGAACCCCCTGGATTGAGATCTTCCTGGAGAACTCAATACCCAGCACCCAGGGACAGGGGAAAGGGGCTACAGGCACTCAGAAGGAAGTGAGAGGGATGGAGGCTGAGGGCACAGGGGTTCCTCTGGGTGCAGAGGGTCAGAGAACAACAGAGGGGACTCGTGAAGCAGAAGTAGAGTGGGGTCATGTCCGGAGGCTGCTGACCCCCAGCCCCAGAGGGACCATAGAAGGAGCAATAGCAGGGAGCAGGCAGGGGTGGGGGGGCTCTAGCATCCTGGGGGAGCCCTGGGCTCTTCAAAGACTCACAACAAAGGAAGACTCCACCTCGGAGAATCCACGAGTGCAAACAGAAGTGACCCTTATGGCCAGGAGGGAGGAGCAAGCTGAGGCATCCCTGCAGGACGTGGGCAAGGTGAGAACAGTGGAGCTCCATACCTGGTTATTCGCCCCTCTCTGACCTGGCCCACAGATGAGGGTCTGCAATAATTGCCTGGGACCACTCCCACCCACGGATCAATTTTTATTGGCCCACTCGGGATTATTATTTGGAGATGCCTTTGAAAGCCATGTGCATTCTTCAGGTCCCCACAGTCCCCACCTCTCCATATCGCCCCATGCTAGCCCCACTTTATTCGGCAATTCTCTTGCCCAGCCCCAGTAGGCACTGGAGTTCGAGACCCCTTCCCAGCAGTTCCTCCAGGCAGCCACCTCCTCTCCAGTTCCATATCCTCATGGTGGCAGGATGTTCCCCAAATCTAAGTCCTACTGGTGCAAAGCCCTCCTAGTTGCTCCTATGGTACATGCTTCTCCTGGAGGTCACTGTCACGAAGTCTTCCTTCAGCCTCCACCCAGGAACTTCCAAGTTCCTGAATTTGCAACTTCCACCCTTCAGTGAAGAAGGAAACAGTGGCCCAGGCTCACGCAGAAGTAGGGTGTAGGACAGAGCTAGGGATCACAGCTTTCAGCACTGTCCCCAGCCCTGCCAGGGCATGGCCTGGGGTCTCTCGGGAATGTTGTTCAGGGCAGCCCCAGAGTTGGGGTCTCTGCCCTCCTCCTTCAGCCTCCTCCTCCCCTCCTTCCACTCCTCAGAGCCTCAGACCTGGGCTCCGGAAGGCGGAGGAGCAGGCCCAGCACCAGGAGCAGCTGCTGAGGGAGCAGGAAGGGGAGCTGCAGGCACTTCGGGAGCAGCTTAGCAGGTAACCTTGGCAACCCATAGCACAGGGCGTCCGGAAGTGCTCCCTGAGTCCTGCTGTCAATCACGGTCAAGCCAGTGAGGTCTTGTGAGCATCTCCCATGCACCAGGCCCTGGGCCGGGCACACCTTTGGGATCTGAGGCCTGCAGGCATTGCTCCTGATCCCAGGGGCTCCACCCTCCCTCCCCTGTGCCTCCCTTTCTCACAGGCCTCCCAGAGCAGCACCAGGACAGGTCCCACCTCGTGGCCTCCTTCCCTCCCACCCTCACCCCTGCCTCCCTCTACTGCCTCGCCGGGCAGCTCCTCTCTGTTTTCCACCCTCTCTGCCTCCCTGCTCCACTGGGCTTCTTTTCCCCATTTCTTCCTGTCTCCCTCTTTTACTCAGTTTCTTTGTGTCTCATTTACTTCTTCCTGTTAGGCCATCTCTCACCCTCTCATACTCATACTCATACTCGTAGCTGTCATTTACTGAGCATTTACTATGTCCAGGGCACGGCTATAGGTGCCTCTGCCCAACATCCTTATGAGATGAGTTCTACAGAACCCCCATTTTATAGAGGAGGAAGCTGAGGCTCAAAGATGCCACAAATATGCCCACCATTAGCTAGTTAGCAGGGAGCTGAGGTGCAAGGCCTGCTGCTGACTCCAGAACCAGTGGGCTCAGGTGCCCCGCTCAGGCAGCATGTCGGGTGCCTGCACTTCAGCCTCTCCAACTCTCCTGCTCCGTGTCTCTCACCATCCAGCGTCTTCATCTTCCATCTTCACAGTGACCTCAGGGGCCCACAGCACACTGTCTGTCTCTACCTTCCCCACTTAGTCTCTCAGGTCTCAGTTTTCTCTCTCTCTCTGTCTCTCTCTCTTTCTTTTTGTTTTTTAAGATGGAGTCTCGCTTTGTTGCCAGGTTCGAGTGCAGTGGTGCGATCTTGGCTCACTGCAACCTCCGCCTCCCAGGTTCAAGCAATTCTCCTGCCTCAGCTTCCCAAGTAGCTGGGACTACAGGCATGCACAACCATGCCCAGATAATTTTTGTATTTTTAGTAGAGACAGGGATTCACCAAATCGGCCAGGCTAGGCTGGTCTCAAACCCATGACCTTGTGATCTACCTGTCTCGGCCTCCCAAAGTGCTGGGATTACAGGCATGAGCCACCATGCCCAGCCATCTCTCTCTCACTCTCTCTTTCTCTCTGTCTCTCCTCTCTCTCTCTTCTCTCTCTCTCTTTCTCTCTCTCTCTTTTTGTGGAGATGAGGTCTCCCTACATGGTGCAGCCTGGTCTCAAATTCCTAGGCTCAAGTTTCAGCCTTCCAAAGGTGCTAGGATTACAGGCATGAGCCACCACACCCAGCCCATAAGTTATTTTGTAAAGTCTCCTCTCCCTGCAGAGATCTTCCATGGCCTGAATCAGCCTCTCTGTGTCTCTCTCCTGTGGTCTCTGGGTGCCTCAGTCTGCCCACCTGCCCCTGTCTGTCCCTCCCACATGGCTAATACCTGCCCTAGGTCCAACAGACACTAGCCAGACCCCAGCAGAGCCTGAGTAGCTGTGATTCAGCCTGAATCACTGGGAAGCCTGCTGACTGTCTGCTTCATGGGTGAGAGAGGCCCAGGAGCCCAGAAACCAACCCAAACGGGCCCCCTGGGCTCCTCCCACTCCACACTCAGCTGAGCCCACAGTGTGGTCAGCAAAGGTTTCCACGATTCAGGGCCCAAACGGCCATGGGGGTTCTGCCCACACAAGAGCCTTCGAGGGATCAAGACAGGCTGGGGGGAATAGCAGGGAGGTTGTAGAGAGATGGCCTGGCCCTGGCTGCTCCCTTTGCTGGGGGCCCTGTCTCACAGACCACAGTGCTCTGGCCACCCTTCTCTCATCATTCAGTCATTCCACAAACACTCTGTGCACTCACTCTGAGCCAGGCCTGTCGTAGGTACAGGAAATCCTCTCATGGACAAAACAGGTCAAACGCCTGCCCTCACGGAGCTTGCACTCTAGTGGGGGAACCAATCAATGTGATTAGCAAATGAAGTACCTAGGATGTCAGATTGGAATAAGTTCTAAGAAGAAGATGTAAAGCAGACAAGGGCAATGGGACGTGTTGGGGTGGTGTTTTCAGTTTTAATAAGGTGGCATGGCTGAGGAAGACCTCTCTGAAAAGGTGACATTGACCTAAAGACCTGAAGGAAGTGAGGATGGAGCCATACATCCATCCTCCAATTTAAACTAAAACATTCTTCTACCTTTGAATATTTGGTAGAAGAATGTTCCAGGCTGCAGGAACAGAAAAAACAAAGGCCCTGATGAGGGACGGACAGGGCAGGTCCTTCTGTGTAGGAAATAGATGTTGGAAATAGATGCTCAGTGCTGCAAAGAAAATTAGCACCAAGACAAAAGATCTTTCAGCAACGCAATTTTTACTTCCTGGACTGCAGGAAGGGTACTCCCACTAGCCATCATGCCACGAGAATACAATAAGCAAAGGAAAACACACAAGTTTATCCCTTACGCATTTGGGGTTGTCCTTACTGCTGTGTCTGATCTCCGTTGACTGGAGCCAGACCTCACAATTTAAACCAAAACCCAATTGGCTAACAACTTAAAAAAACAGGTAAAAGTAATGGAGAGCTGGGACCTGCCTGTGAGCACGTCCAGCACAGATATCTTGGTTAAAGTACAAGGACATAGAATGTACTACGTGCCTGTAAGCATGGCATGTCTAACAGCTACATAGGATGGGGCTTAACAAAGAGTTATTAGCACACTTATGATTTAACAAGAAGAAAACTTTAAAAAGGAACTCATCTACTTCCCAGAAGGCTCCAGTAGAGTGAAGGAGGGAGAAGATGCAGGAAAAGGTCAGGTGACAAGGAGGCAGGTTAGGGAGAGCCTGGGAGGTCATTGGAAGGATCTTGGCTTTGACTCAGAGCAAGATGGGAGCCACTGAGAGCTCAGAGCAGGAGAGGGACTTGAGTTTTTTTAATGTCAAAAAAATGCTAATACGTTTTTTCGAATATTTAACAATTAAATGGTTTTTAGTGTATTCAAGAGTTATACATCCACCATTTCAATCAATTTCAGAACATTTCCATCACCCCAAAGAGAAACCCTGTACCCGTTAACAGCCGCTAAGCATTCCTTTCCAGGCCTAGGCAATACGGTCCACTTTCTGTCTCTACAGATCGGCTGTTTGAGGCTGACGCGTTTTGTTGTTGTCGTTGTCGTTGTCGTTATTATTTGGTTTTTGTTTGTTTTTTTGTTTTTGAGACAGAGTTTCACTCTTGTTGCACAGGCTGGAGTGCAGTGGCGCCATCTCGGCTCACTGCAACCTCCACCTCCCGGGTTCAAGCAATTCTCCTGCCTCAGCCTCCCAAGTCGTTGGGATTATGGATGCCCGCCATCATGCCTGGCTAATTTTTTTTTGTATTTTTAGTAGAGATAGGGTTTCATAATGTTGGTCAGGCTGGTCTCAAACTCCTGGCCTCAGGTGATCCACCCACCTCAGCCTCCCAAAGTGTAGGGATTACAGGTGTGAGCCACCGCACCCAGCCTGACATGTGTTTTAAAGGTCCAGTGAAGCTGGCCTATCTGCAGGGAGTCCAGTTAGGACCCTGCTGTGCAGGGGAGAGCGGGGGTGCTCAGATCGGGATGGCAGCATGGAGCGAGGAGAAGCTGCTGGGCTCTGGATCCAGTGTGAAGAAGAACTTCCCGAGAAATTGGATATGCAATCTGAAGGAAAGACAGAAGTCGAGGATGACTCTGAGTTTTTTGACCCGATCAGCTGGAAAGCTAGAGTCACCATTAACCGAAGTGTGCGGGCTATGGGAGGGCAGGTTTGTTGGGAAAGTTCAGAGCTTAGCTTTGAACACGTTATGTTTCAGACACCTGTTAGAAATGTTAGATGGGGGCCGCCGGGCAGGCAGTTGAGTGTGGAGCTCAGGAGGGAAGCGTGGGATGGGAGATCCATCCTGGAGTCCTCGGAGTAAGGATGATGAGTAACAACTGACGCTGAGGCTCAGCAGGAGATGTGCTCCCTTGCTGCCTGGGAGCCAGGGAGCCAAGGACAAAGCTAACTCTGGGAAAGAAGCTGGTGGGCGTCAAGCTGGTCATGAGTTCCTCAACACAGAGAATAGAAGGGCCGAGGGACATATTCATTCCATCAGACATTTATTATGCCTCTACAATGGCCATGAGCAGGTGTGGTGAACAAACCTGGCCAAGCCTATTCTAGAAGACCTGGGGTGAATAAACAGATAGCAATCCAATGGCAGACAGATAAACAGATAGCAATCCAATGGCAGGCAGATAAACAGATAGCAATCCAATGCCCATTGGGTAGATGCTAGGGAGAAAAACAAAGGCAGGGAAGGGCATGAAGAAAGACAGGATAGTCATTCAGACTGGGGGCCAGGAAGCCCTCTCTGAGGAGGTGATATTTGAGCAGAAGTCCCAATCACGTGAGAGACTGGACCTTGCAAATATCTAGTCAGAAGTGCTGTGGTCAGGGGAACGGCCGGAAGACATGCGTTTGTGGACAGGCAGGCCAGATGCACAGGGGGTGGCTGAGCAGAGGGGAGAGGGGCAGAGCCGGAGCCAGGGGCCTCAAAGGCCAAGTAAGGCACTGGAATTCTTCCCTGTGCCACCAGAGACTGGGGCAGGGTTTAGAGTGGGGCATTTCTCAGTCTGACTTCAGTGTTTAAAGGCTCACTTGGGCTGTGGTGTGGAGAATAGACGGATGGTGGATGGGTGGGAGCCCCTGCACAGAGCACAGGCTGGGGACAGAAGTCAGCCACAGTCGACCTGCAGACAGCAGGCCCAGGGCAAGTCTGTGGGGCTGTAGAAACAGACTTGGGCTGAGACATGGGGCTTCCAACACCCACTTCACAGCTTTCTGGCTGTGGGCCCCTGGAAACAGTGGCCTGCCCTCTCTGGGCCTCAGGTCCATGATTTGCAAAAGGAGACAGTGGGATGACTAAGGTTCCTCCTCCCAGCTCAGATGCTCTGTGGGACCATCTTTCCAAGCAGGTGGGTGTCCTCTACACCTCGAGCAAAAGCAATTAGGACACGCATCAGCCGAAGTGGCCCTCAGGATGGGGAACTAGGCAGATGTCACATGTCCCCCAGCCTCCGCACAGCAGCACTGAGCTCCTTTGAGTCCCACCAAGCTCTATCAACAACCCTCACTCCCTCCCTCCCACCTGCTGCCCACTTGGCACCAGTGCCAGGAATCACTGGTGATCAGGGCCTTACCTGGATGAAGGTGTAGGGAGGTAAAAAGAGTTTCGACCTGGACAAGCCTGTGTCCAGATTTCTGCTCCCTCCACTCATCAAGCTGTGTGACCCTAGGCAAGAGTCACTCCCTCTCTGAGTTTCTGTTTTCTCCCTTGTAAAATAAAGATCATATTATCTGTCTCATAACATTGTGAGAACTAAATGAATGGGGCTATGAAACACAAAACCCGGGCATGACATATAGTAAGTGCTCAGTAAACTAATTCCTTCCATGTCCCCCTTGTGTGCTAGGAGTATCCGTCACCCCGTAATTAAAATACTTCAGGGGCTCCCCATTTCACTGAGATTAACATCCACTTCTCCTGGGCCACTGGCAGACAGCTCAGGTCCTGCCCACCTCTCCGATCCTCTCCTGCCTTCCCTGCCCCCCACTGACCTTTGTGGCAGTCCAGATTCACTCATCTTCTTTCAGTTCCTCAAACAAGCTTAGCTCTTTCCAACTTGCAGACCTTTGCATGTGCCCATGCCTGGCTCTATATTCCTGACTTCTCATCTTCTGGGTCAGCTTCCATTTCACCTTGTCTGAGAAGCCTCTCCAAGAACCCTCCTGGTCTCTGTCTGAGCCTCTCTGTCATAGCACTTAGTTTTGTTATTTTACAGGTCTGTCATTTATTTCACCCGTGCCCCAAACACTATAAGACCTATAGGCACTGCTTTATTCCTGGCACCTACACATCCCTTGGCACACAGCAGGTGGTAAGTAGGTGTTCTCTCCCACCCTAAAGACACATGCGCACACCACGGTGGACACATTAAGGGCCCAGGATCACCGCGCAAGTAAACTGGCTCAGGAAAATTAAAGTCAGCAGCTAAGAAATGAAATGCCAAAAGACTAGAACATTCATTAAAATTCAAAACATGGCCCTGCTCTGTGCCTGAGCGCCAGAAGCCTCTTAGGGCTGCAGTGACTGAACTCTGGAATGTCAGGGACAGGGCTGCTGGCAGTTTGATGTCATGGTCCACCCAACTTTCTTCCCTGCAACATGCTAAAAGGGGGTGTTAAAATTACATGTTCAATTCATTGTCAAGCCTCTTGCAAGCCTCTTCCCCTCAAACATGCTCAAGCCCCAGGACACACAGGGGCATACACACGCACATGAATCCTGAACGCAGGGACTCACCCATGCCACCCGCCATCGCAGAGCCCTCCCAGCTGAGCCAGGGGCCTCTCAGCTGAGCCAGAGGCTGGGCCCTGGGGCCAGGTCTTTTTTATTTCCAATCCAGTTGTTTTCTCGGAACCTTCCAGAAAACTACTACAGACAAAAAGAAAAGCCAAGAGTGGAGCTGAGAAGCTACCAAACCCACCACCGAAACAAATTTAGGAAAGCCATATTTTTCCTATTACTTTTTTAATTGAAAAGACAATGTAACATAACTTTTTTAAATATTTTAAAGCAAAACATCACCCTAAATCCTATACTGCTCCCCTTCCACATACAATTATTTCCAGCTGGGCACCAACCATCCAGCCTGGGGTCCCAGGCATCCGCTTTCCCTCCAGAGAGCTGCCAAGATGTGGTGAACACACCTGTCAAGAAAGTTACATTTTTTTTTTTTTAAGAAAAAGAGAGGAAAGAAAGTGAGAGTGAAAGAAAGAAAAAAAAAGACTGTACGAGAGAAAGAAAGAGGAAGGAAAAGAGGGAGAGAGAACAGGATTCTTGTTCTACTGCCCAGGCTAGAATGCAG